>LOJH01000081.1:13795-28283 GCA_001685095.1 Ellobius talpinus | reverse complement strand
AAAAAAGAAATACGATAAAGACCCAGATCAAGGGTACAGTCCTGGGGATAGAGTACAGGAGATATTGAACATTCAGATCATCAGAAATCATTTTTGAGAGTTATTGGCAAATAGTCCTGGAAACGTCTATGTTTAAGCTATGAATAACGATTACCTGGAGGGAGTTAAGCGGGCAGTTGTGAAAGAACCAGCAGGATAATTGGTTATGCTTTGGGGGAGAAGTGTTTTTCTGTAGCTGAGCCACATTTCCCAGCTTCCCTTCTAGTGGGATGCAGTTATGTGTTAAGGACTAGAAACAGCATGTGAACAGAAAAGGGAAACAGGCTGTTTGCAGCCCTTCCCATATAAACATCCCATGCAGACATGCAGAGCCCCCATCCTCTTCTCCTTGCTCCAGATGAATGTTAATGACTTTGAGTCACACATTAAGATAACAGACTTGCTATCAGCTGGGCTTCTGGACTCTGTGATGGAGCAGAGGACCCACTCCATACCACATCTCATTTTCTTGGCCTTGTTCTTGGTTATATAAACAAACCATAAATTCATATTAAGTATAAAGTATTTGTATAAAATATTAAGCCACTTCATCATTGGAATTTCTTCCTACAGCAGTGCTGTTGGCCAGCCTTGGAGATGTATTATGTAGAGAATGAAGTTTCTATGTAAGTGGTCAGCCTGACTGCCCAAACTTGAGCTCAACAGGATGACAGCAATGGACATGTCAAAGCAGTTGGGGAAAAGCCTATGAGGCCTTACCCCTGCACACACACACACACACACACACACACACACACACACACACACGTGAGCACACAATGCACACACACGCATACACGCATACACACAAACTATAGGCAACTCAGAAAAGCTGGGAGCTGGAAAGGTGGACACCGATTGATTGTCCAGTGACAAATAACCTTGAAAACATACAAACAAGGTACATTATACAGGCTGACCAGGTCCTACTGAGGAATATATATGTATGTACATATGCACATGCAATAATAATTTAGAAAAGAAGAGGGCATACATTTTAAGGAAAGTGGGGAGTGGTATATGGAAGTGTTTGGAGGGAAGAAAGGGAAGGTAGAATTCTAATTTATTATGATTTCAGAAAGGAACAAAGTTCTAGATGAATGAGACTTAACCTAGGAAAGAAAAGAACAGGGGCCGTGAGAATGGCTTCTTGGGGAGGTGCTTGCCTTGGAAGCATGATGACCTGAGTTCCAGCCCTAGAATTAATTTTGAATGCCAGGCAGGTATATTGGTATGCACCTGTAATCCCAGTACTGTTCCCTGGGACCTGCTGGATGTTCACATGCGTACCGGTTTAGGCTAAATGCTGAACTCAGAGTAATGAGAGACTCTGTATGAAGGAGATGATCAACATTCCTAAGAATGGCACCTGAGGTTGTCCTCTGGCTTCTACACTCATGTCTGAACACACGTGTGTTCTCCTGCCCTCACTACACACAGAGAGAGAGAGAGAGAGAGAAAGAGAAAGAGAGACAGAGAGAGAGAGAGTCAAAATAAAAGGAAGACCTTGAGAATGCATACTCTTCCAACAAGGCATGAAGACAAAAACGGTTCTAAGAGGAGTTTTTGATTATCTCCTATGCTGGTAGCTAGTGCCTCACAGAGAAAAAGAAAAGCAAGATTGGAAAAAAAGATTTTGAGCATTATTAGTCATGTAGATAAAAATTATTTTAGTCTATTCGTAGAGAGACAAGACTAAAATATAAGATGGTTGTTTGTTAAACGATAAATTTATTTTCCTTCCTTCCCTCCTTTCCTTCCTCCTTCCCTCCCTCCATTTCTCTCTCTCTCTCTCTCTCTCTCTCTCTCCCTTTTGATGCAGGGTTTCCTTGTATAGCCCTGACTGTTCTGGAATTCCCTCTGTAGACCAGGCAGGTCTCAGAGATCTGACTGCCTTTGCTTTACAAATGTTATGTTTAAAGGTGTGCACCACCACTGCCCAGCAAACTATGAATTTCTTAATTAATTTCACCAATATTGTTATAGTATAAATAACTGCTTCCAGCCTCTTTACCTTTTTCATGCCTGGCAACATCAATAAAACATAGACTGACTACACACAAATATTACTGATTTTCAAAACACAAATACATTTGTCATGAGTGTGGCTGTTGGAAAATTATGAGTTAATTTAGTCAAGATATTCCAAATGCAATTACTTTTCTAAATATAAAGGTTATTTTTCAGGAACCTCTGTTCCTCATTGTGGGGACTTTTTTTGTTTTTTATATGATCTGTTGATTTAAGTTAAAATTGTCTCATATTTTGAGAAAATATAATTTCAGATTCCAAATGAATCCATTTTTATTGAACTATGTTTATAGATTCCAAGTTAATAACATTAAAGCAGAGTTCATAATGCTTAGATTCAGGGAGTGTTGATGATATATCCAACAGAGCCAGTCAATCAGATCAGTGTGTTCCAATTAACTAGTTTAATTAAGATCAGGTTTTGCCAATGATATTGCTTAAAACTTTTCTTTTTGCTTTGTTTATAAAGACATAAATGAGATAAACTCAGTGTCTAGCAAATTTTCTTAAGGTTAGTCAAGGCTTTCTGACAAGGCAATGACTTAAAAATAATTTTAGCTTAAGTAATGTTGACTAGTATAGCCCTGATATATTTCCAAACAGAATAAAATATCCTCCTTATAAAATAAAATGTTCTAATTCCTAGATGGAATTTAATGGCTTACTTTGATTGATCTCAACTTTAACTTCATAAAATAAGTTTACTCCATGTTTGCTTTAATGAAATATTTCTTCATATTTAGAACTCTCTCTAAATGTATACAATATTTCTTACTTAAAGAAAGAATTTAATTTCTTAGTCTTTAAAATGAGTACTTATATTTTAATGATTTTGACTCATTAAGTTCAGCAGATAATGTTTGAATTTGGATAGTTAATTGAAGCTCAACAGTAAATTTGTATCATATTTTCAAGCTCCCCACCTTTGGATTAGCACAGTAGGGGACACTCTCCAAAGATAGGCAGTGGCATAGGGTGCATAATGATCTAATAAGTCACGTCCAATTAACAGGCACCCTCCTTTGATTTAATAAATAGGCAAAATTTGAATCCCTTTTGTATTATTTTCAATTTTTGACAAGATAGAACATGACTAATTTTTATTCTCCTTTTTGTGTGTGTGTGAAACAGCTATTTCCCTAATATTTCCTTTTATGCTTTATCTTCTTTGTTTTGCATTTGTCTCCCGCTGACCTGATCATCTCAGACGGGAGAATCTTCATCCTAATGTCACGTTGTCTCATTTAGTATTTTTCTAGATTCAAATGTTTAATAAAAAACAGCTGCTGTGCTATGTAGTCAAGATGTTGGAATTGCTGTGAAGACGTGGTATATTGTTTTAAAGAACAATCAGCATGCTGGGGTTGCTGTGAAGACGTGGCACATTGTTCTAAAGAACAATCAGCATGCTGGGGTTGCTGTGAAGATGTGGTATATTGTTCTAAAGAACAATCAGCATGCTGGAGTTGCTGTGAAGATGTGGTATATTGTTCTAAAGAACAATCAGAATGCTGGGGTTGCTGTGAAGACGTGGCACATTGTTCTAAAGAACAATCAGGATCCTGGAGTTGCTGTGAAGACGTGGCACATTGTTCTAAAGAACAATCAGGATCCTGGAGTTGCTGTGAAGACGTGGCACATTGTTCTAAAAAACAATAAGCAGTTGAATGCGCCAAATCGTGTTTCACAGTACAAACTGTGGCCTATAAATAAGAAGTTCCTGTCGTGTTTCATCTTGGGAAACAGTTGCCAGTGGTTTTAACACACTTTACCTTTGGACAGTCCCATGAGTGCCAATCTTCCCTGAAGTCACATATAGACAGGACCGAGACATTCTGCACTCTCTTTAGCCACTGCAAACATATTCGTTCGTCAGTCACCCACGTGAGCCAACTGAAATAATAGTCACTGCCAACAAACCGAGACAGATAGCCCATTACCACTTTTAAATAATAACTTCATTTATATTTTCTAAAAGACAGCTGTTTTGTAGGGTTTATATTTAGTAGGTAAAGAAGACAAACTTTCTCTGAGAAGAATATTTAAATAGAACTGCTGGTTAGATTAAATAAGACCTTCTTCCTCTAAGCAAATTATTTCATACTTGAGTTTTCTCCTCATTTTTGGGAAAAAAGTTAAGATGTAAGGGCAAAGCTCTGTCTATCTATCTATCTATCTATGGGACAAAAGTGTTAGTTTTTCTATTATGTACCCATAATCTCATTTTTTTTCACTTTTTAGTTGGTGCAGAAGGAGTAAATATAGTGTAAAGACCATCTTTGCTTCCAGGTGGGGTTCATGGTAGAAGGCACCTTTAGCTGTCACCATGGTCAAGTGCTGAAATTTGGGTTAATATAATAATCAGATGATGTAAATATCATCAATGGTGCTTATAATATAAGTGCCAGTGAATGGCTGTGATGGTTATACTTGTCTATGAAATAACATTTATATCTAGATTTATAGGACATTTTGATTTTCCATAGAGCTAGAAGGGAGTTGGGGCTCCAATCCAGATCTCATAATATCCTACCACAGTGAAATTATTTAGCCATGTAGTTCTTTGTTTAAATTTGAAATAATAATGTACTGATTTAAATATGTAAATATGGGCCGAGAGTGTGTAGAATGTCTCTTGACTCATATACAATTATTTTTAGCAATAAAGGAGAATAGTATTTTAAAATAAAACACCTATTCAAGTTTCCATTTACCAGGTTGAGTTTAACTCTGATTCTCCTTGGTGTAGCTGGAGAAGACTTAAGCCATGTAGGTAGGTGTGCTAGGCAGGAAGGCACTTAGCGACATTGTTTGTTTGTTTTTGTTTTTATTTTGAGACAGGATTTCTCTGTAGCTTTGGAGTCTGCCTGCTAGCTCTTGTAGACCAGACTCGCCCTGAACTCACAGAGATCCACCTACCTTTGCCACCCAAGTGCTGGGATACAAGGCATTTGCCACTACCACCCGGCTGACTATCTGGTTTATAATATCCCCATGATGCTCATAGATCCAGAAACCTCAGCTTGAGGGAAGTAGATCAGACATTAATGGAGTCATACTGAAGTCATGATAAACTTTTCAATCTGCAAGTTGGTCCCAACTTTACATTTCTTCCTCTGAGGAAAACCCAAGAAAGCTTTTGATTCATCACCTTTAAATGAGTCTTTTAAATGGGTAAGAGGGTATTTTAAAAACTAGTTTAAAAAACTTATTTGTGACTTTCAATTTGCAAGCATCTTGCATGTTAATTTTCTGCTTCTGGCATGCGCATTTTTAACTCACTAGAAAAAAGTCTAAGCTTTTCAATGTGTTAGAATTTGGTTAAAAATGAGAGATAGAGTCCAGTGGTAGCTCTCACCTTTATCCCAGCACTCAGGAGGCAGGGACAGGTGGATCTCTGTGAGTTTGAGGTCAGCCTGTTCTACAGAGCAAGTTCCAGGCAAGCCAGGACTACACAGATAAACCCTATCTTGGACTTGGAAAAGAAAACAAACAAAACAGAAGGAGAGGGGGATCTGAGATCACTGACCTTGAGGCTATCATTTCTGGAACTGGTACTTCTATGGGGCCCACGTGGTGCGGGTAGGTAGTATCAACAATAAAGATACGGACAACAGGATTCTTAGCTCCAGCCTAGCAAGAAAATTTACAAGCTAATACCATTTTTACTTTCCACCAATATTTTTTAAAACATCTCATGATTCTAGGTATATTTCAGTAAGTGAATAAAGTTGTGAGTAATACAGTTGGAAATATTCTGCATAGAGGCCAGGAACTTCGTTTCTATTGTACTTGAAAGGCAATACCAATGTTGTGCCAATGGGAGTCAAAGGTATTTCCTGTGTTTGATGAAGGACTCGATTTACAGGAGAAATCATTGGGGATACCAAGTGTATGTCTGCCACCTGTACTCTGTCCTGATTTTTGAGACAGCTGTGTTTCATTATTTTTCAGATGATAATTAACAATATACCCATGTGTCTGAAGGGCAGGGATAAGATCTGTTTAGAAAAGAATAGAAAGCAGAACTATATGAAACTTATTATTATTATTATTTTGCTTTTGCCAAGGATTGAATGACTAGATTGCTAATCTCTCCACTTGCCTCACAACACACAACCATTGCTTTCTTCCCAAAACAGGGGAAATCACACTAACAAGTAAAGTGCCCATTTTCTTTTTCTTTTCTCTCTTTTTTAAATATTTATTTATTATGTATACATGTCTGCATGTATGCCTGAAGGCCAGAAGAGGGCACCAGACCTCATTACAGATGNTTGGAAGAGCAGGCAATGCTCTTAACCGCTGAGCCATCTCTCCAGCCCCTTTTTACCCATTTTCTTGGTTTGTGTGTATTGTGCTATTATTTGCCTAAAATTTACATGACGTTATATGCCTCATGCCTAGACAGTGTCTTCGAATTGATGTTATTTTGCTTCAGAAAGAGTCTTGTTGTTAAAATAAAATTTGAATCCGCAAAGTTTGGGAGCACAGTATTCAATAATTCAATGCTTTTTGCCTTCATCTAAAGTGTGGTTCTCAACCTTCCTAATCCTGTGATCCTTTAATATAGTTCCTCATGCTGCGGTGGCTGCCTACTGTAAAACTATTTTCATTGCTACTTCATAACTATATGTTTTCCACTGTTATGAATCATAATGTACATATCTATGTTCTGATTGTCTTAGGCAACCCCTCTGAAAGGGTCATTTGACTCCAAGTGGGTCGTGACCCACAGCTTGAGAATCACTAATCTAAAGGATGTTTTGTCTTTTTTGAGATTTCTTCAGTTTTTTGGAATTTTCAAATCTCTGCAACCAGAACTGAAGGTTTTAGTTTCTTTAGTTTGTAAAGAAACATGAGGACTTAAGGTCCACACTCCCAGATAAGTGGCTTCCACTCCTCAGTTCTGAGTGTCTTCACCTCGTCTTGCTCACACTGCAATTCTTTCAATTTTGAATTCTTAAGTATCAGGGTTTTCACTTCCAAGCAACTCCAACTTTTAATTTTTCTACACAGTCCTTGAGGGGACTCCTATCTCAATACACATTTCCTATCTCCTCCCTTTTCTTAAATGGCTTTTAACATAAACATTATAATTCGACTTTTCTATCTGGGTTGTCTTTGGCTTGTTTCAAAAGCCACTTTTGCAAATGCCACCACATCCATGCTGTCAAATGTAGGGACCCACTGGAGTAATTCATGATTAGGGTTTGGCAAGTAAAATCAGTAGGAGCTATGTATAAAAAAGCCACATTCTAAAAAATGTCTAATTCTCTTGCAAGAGATAAATTCATTCCCTGATTTTTTGCTCTCATGCCTTTGTCTAAATTTAAAATAGGTAACAATGCTCCTTCCCTGTCCCTTGGCCATTTTGCTGCATGCTCAAGTCCTCCTCCAGTCTTGGAACTGAATAAAAAGTGTGCATGACGTTTACCTTCATTAATTAGCTTAAAGAAGACATGGAGGCTCATAGACTTCACTGACCTCTCTACAAAAGATCTAATCATCTGTCTGATGCTACCTGACCAAGTCCTCAAATTCAACATTTGAATTTCCCTTTTGGGTTTGCGTTTACATGAGAATTCAAGAAGGAATTGTGAAACAGAACTTTATCCTGAATTTGGAACATAGAATGAATATATATATATATATATATATATATATTTAAAACTAAGTTAAGCTTGTTTTTCCACCATGATCTAGACCATATGTTTTTTTTCCAAAGATTCTGCAATGGATTTTTTCAAAGACTACTTCTTCCAGCATAGCCAGATGTCCAAAGCAACAGATGTCCACATAAACAATAGAGCACAGTACAGTGTTTGCTTTCCAGTGACAAGGACAAGTAACTTTGCAAATGTGTTGATCCCACCTCTATTCATGGTAATGATTGCTCATTCTGATATCAAGGGAATGAAGGCCTCTATGAAAAGTATCCAGCATACCTTTGGGTATGGAATATTTATTGTTCTAGGATACTGTCCATCACCGAAATAGGAATAGGCAATAATTGGTATGTCCGAATCATTAAATTCTGCATATGCCAAAAATTTTCCATTTGGAGACCACCAAAGAGCATATTTTGCAGCAAGCATTTCCTCTGAAAAATAAGTATTTACATATAATTTACAACTGTAGCTTATTCTTAAAATCATTGTCAGTACTTCTAGACAAATATTTATTGACTTAAATCATGTTTTTAATGTGGATGTAACATATGCCAGACTTTGGTTATTAAAAAATACTGTGAATTAAGAGGAACAGTTTAAACTTTATTCTATATCAGATGTCAATTAGTCTTGTTAGTAACTGCTGCTAATCACAAATGTAACATTTAAATTAAGTAATAAACACATTGATAATTAATTTTCCCTTTAGGGCAATTAAAAATAACTTAAAGTAGCCCTAATAGACTAAGCTACAGACTTAGGTAGACAAGCCTGTCTAGTAAGTAGGCAATGCCTAAAGTAGACAAAGCAGACTGTAGTTTCACTGCCGAAGGACATTGCCAGTGGAGGTTGAGTTTCATTCCTAAGAAGTTTTTAAAGCCAGGGTTAATGTGTGTGTGTTTGTAAAAATATACATATTCATATATCTTTTTTAAAAGGGACTAGAGAATAGATTAGAAGACCTCTTAAAATCCAATTAAGGCAAGTGTACTACATGTCTTAGAATAAGGATAAAATTTAAGAGGATGTCAATATAAAAAACTAAAAACATTTTTCTGCTAAATTATGTAGTTGTTTACCTTGGGGGGAGGAAGAGTTCTTCCTTAAGCCAAAAAAAAATGGGATGACACATTAACTAAGTAACTGAGGACCATATACTTTTTTAGAATATAAGTATTATGTACTTTATAGTAACATTCAAAAATATCTATTCTACTGGTTCCTGATAACAAGATTTTATCCTTTAAGATGAGTCACTGTCTACTCACAACCTATTAACAGTTTTCAGAAGGACAGCCACTCATAAGAACAAGATTCCATTCTACTAATTCCTATTAAATATATGAGAACATTTTCAACTTTAAGCCTGATACAGCAGCAGTAGAAAAGAAATATAACTTACCTTCATAAACCCAGTCTGGGATTCCATTAAATATTTTATTTTCTCTTCCAGTGTAAGTTATTTGAAAAGGTGGATCTCCTGGTCTTTGTTTCAAATAAATATTGTTTTGATAGACATATGCCTAGAAATGGTAGAAAATTAGAGAATAAGTGAAAATTCTCTAACAAAAACAGTAAAATTTTTTATTTAATTATTTACCTAATTTGTCTTTAAAGGGCTGGTAATTCAAATGCAAAAGGATCACAACTAAAATAATCTAACAGGTTAAAAATCTAACCAATTTATATTAACATTTTATGATTTTAAAAACCATCAAATAAAATAATTTCTACTGCAAATAATTATTTTATTATCCAGTGCATAATTGTGCATATTGACAGGCAGTCAAACAAATCCCTGAATATTAATAGCTATCCAGATCTAATCTTTATTTAGAGTCCTTAAATAAGAGATTGGACAAAATTTCATGTTGTCTGAAGCTAGTCTGGGAAACTTGTGAAAACCATATTTTTCCTGCGTTTTCTGGCACAACGCATTCTGGCTGAGTGTAAGGATAAAGTTTTTGAGTGCGATATTTAAAGAAGTCTATCCATGAGCTTTGGATTTTGCGGAATTCTCAAACAGGTTTCAATTTATCCAAACTCTTCCCGTTTTTAGCCACTGAAATAGTCATGATGTATCTTTTTTTTTCCTTTTAGGCAGGGAAATTTAACAAAGGCCAAAATAAAATGGCTCCTCTTTTATTTAAATGATTAAACACTTCTATAATCTAAACACTTACTAATTTATTCCCAACAGGCGACCAGCATAGATACTGAATTGGACGAGGGAGTTCATAGCCTCTCACAAATTCCCTAGAAAGAAAGAAAAACAAATATATAAAAACACAATTCTTGGCATTCAATATTTTTTTTTTAAAAAATCTGCTTAAACAGAATAAGTAAACAAATCATTAAAATTAAGGACATCTGTAAGAAATATCCCCACTTCTACAAGTACAAAGGAGGAGTACATGGGAATCAGGTACAATAGCCATGCACAGTGACTGCCATCCTCCCATTGGTTTAAAAGCCACCTAATTTGTCTGTTTCCAGAGCTTCACGGTGACTAACACACCCACAGACTGGGCCATTTAGACAACATCTAACAGAGTCCCTCTGTTTTATAGAAGGTCACTGTGAGACACAGAAGAGATGACAATGGCTTTTACAAAGTGCATTGCTGGTTCCTGGGCAGACCCCAAATAAAGCTCCAGTCATTTAACCCCTGAGACTGTAAAATTTGCACACACCAGACTAACATGGTTGCCGAAGTGCCTTCCAGCTCTGAGTTTCTATAATTGGGCTCAAGTTTAATATGTGCTCTTCCACATCCTCATTCACAGCCCCCATCTCTGTGAGTGCATATGAATTTCAAATTTTTGAAAATAAGATGCCATTTGACAATCTCCCTAGGGATCTGACTTGAAATCAGAAAAGGAAAGGAACATCTGATCTCAAGCTAAACTGAAAAACAGATCGCATGCTGGGCAGTGTGCCTTAAGCTTGCAAAGTTCTCCACCCATGGGGAAATTTCAGATATTCTATTGGCCAAAAAAAAATCTTACTTTCATGTTTAGAGTCCTTCTGCAAGCTTCAGCTATGTGAATTACATTGTGGAGTTCTTGTAGCTTTTCAATGAGAACACATTCTGCCCTAGAGAATCCTAAGCTGCTGTGCTGAAAGTTTCTCTACTTGACAATCAGGACTGGTTTTGTGGGACAGCCTAGCAATAGCTACTCCTAAGACCAATTTGAAGATATTCAGAAAGACCCCATTTCCTTTCTGCTTAAATCTCTGTCCCTTGGGCCTCACATTTGTCTGTCATTTCTATCGCCCCCCCACACCTGGACACCTGTAAAGACCCGCCATGCACTTTATCTTGACGGAATTATTATGTCACACAAAACAATAGCTAACACTGAGGCAAACGTTTGATAGGAAAAGGTGGCGCTCCTGGAAGAACAGGATTATGACTTCTGGCATCCAGAGGTCAATACATGAACACCAGGCATACGAGAGGTCAAGGATATAATGCAGATGGAAGGACATAGTTAAGGTAACCAGGCAGAAGCCATTCTTCATCTGGTTTACAGTTATGTATCAAGTTAATGATGGTATTACATTTGACTGACATTGTAACCCTGCCTAAGTCTTAATACATTCTAACTGCCTAAGGCACAGAAAAAAAAGCCTAACTTTTCTCTACGGAATACAGTTAAGGCAGGCAATAGCGTAAACAATTGCAAGTTGCAAATCTAGTTGCATGTCTCTTTACTACTGGAAAGCCACTTACTTGAGCTGTCATTTTGTGCTTTTATGCATCACTGATGCCATGAAACATGGAGAAAGGGGATGTTTTATAAAAGCTCTCACCATGAATTCCCACCTTGCTTTAACCACAGCTATCTTTATTACTCCGTACTAGACGTTTTTTCTTAAAATTATTAAAAAAATTTGTTATTTTTTTCATACAATATATTTTGAGGAAGTTTCCCCCAGATCCTTTCTACCACCCAACTTGATATTCTCTTTCCCTTTCAAAAAAGACCAAGAAAATTAAAAGTAAAATGAACAAGTAATGAACAAATAAGATTTTAAAAACCAAAATAAACAAAAAGTCCCCAATAGCAACAACAAAAGCTACGGAATTTGTTCTGCATTCAACTACCCCTGTGCATGGAGCCCAGCCTAGAGTGTGGTTGATATACCTCAGTGACACTCCACTGGAGAAAAGTGATTTTCTTTCAGTGTCTGTGGGTATCAATTATAAATAGCTTTTTGGTTAGAGGTTTTAATAATCTTAAGAGGCAGGGGCATGGGATGAGTGGTATTCAATCAAAACTTGACTTTCAACTAATGAGTCATCTCCATCTGAAATGATCTAGTTTCATCTGGTGAAAAGTATTCACAAAGTTAAATAGTTGGGGGGAAAATAGAAGACATACAAACAAATACACACACACACACACAAGCCCAGTGGTTTGACTAGATTTACTGCAGACAAGCTAAATAGGTAACACAGTTGCAGGACATAATCTTGCCAAAGTCATTGTTAAGATATTAATAATCATCATTTTATTTGGGAATGTTTTCATTTGGGTGCTTATCAATTTGTTAAACTTCAATATTAAGTATTTTTAAGTGACAAAACATTAAAAACAAGAACACGATTAAGGCCTGAATAAAACTGTTCTGCAGGGCATCCCATCTTGCCAGACTGAAAGGTTCTTAGGAGTAGGGTTGGTTCTTTCTGATCATTTGCATTTTTCTCTGTATGATTCTCGGGCTATAGAGCTCTGTAAATACTTTTTGCCTTTAGTGGTGATATAGAAACAGAAGGGAGACTCCAAATCCATTAGGTCATCTGATACTATGTTTTAAAATCCAGGTCTTGCTTCTTTCCTGAACATTTTTTTTTAAAAAGGGGGTGACTTTAAAAAAAAATATTTTGTTCCTTGCTAAACAAAAAGGGAAATAGCCCAGAATAAACTTTTCAATACCTCTTCAAGACATATAATTATTCCTACTTTTTATATAATAGTAAAGAGGGTATCATATTAAGATGAGTAGCTAAAGTAATCTATTTCCTCAATTAGCCAGAGTGAGTTGTCTGACGTGCAAATCTGATTGTGTCATTTCCTCTAAAACCCTTCAATGGTTTTCTTTTGTCTTCAGAAATAGATCTGAGCTCTTTTAAATGGTTACATAGCTATTATTGGCCCCTGTTTTCAGACCCCAAGTCTTTTCAGCCTTATATACCCACCCCTAGTAGGCAGCCCTACTCTAATAAGTTGATGTGAGATACTTAAGGTTTTTTTGTTTGTTTTTTTGTTTTTTTTTTAATTAGCACTTTGTGTTCTCTCTGCCTGGATGCTATCATATATGCTCTGTCTAGAATGCTGCCCTTCAATTTTCCTGTACATTCATTTTTTCTTTTAAATATTAGCTATTTATGTAGTAGGAATGCACGTAAAAATAAAGTAATGTATAAATAACAATCTCTATTCCTTCTATAATTGAGAGATATTTAATGCTTTAAAGACTGAAATAAGCATTTTGAAACTTTAAAAGCAATCAGTTTTAAATCAACGAGTGGAGTGTGTATCCAGACCATGGTTGTTGCCGTACCTCCTACCTCAGGCTTCTTTCTAATGCAGTGGTCTCCTTTTTTAATATATTTTCATGCCCATGCATTTTTTTTAAAAAAAACTTTTTTATTACATGTTTTTATTTCCATAAGTAGCACATCTATAATTTTTAAATGAGGAATATATATTATTTTGTTTATATAATACACAATAGCATTCAAATCAATAGGTAGCTGTATCATAGGAGGGTTCTCCTGTTTTGTGGGTTGACATTTATTGCAAACTACATACATAAATCAGTAACAAGATAATGTAGTCTTAAGCTCAGATTGGAGTTCGAAGTCTTAGTGTTAAGCCACATTAATAGTTAGCGGTGGTGCTTTACCCATTCTGAAGGTCATAGATGTAGTATGTCGCTGTGTATGAGTATCGCCAAAGCTGTTAGGAAGAGAGGCAAAGACAGAGGACAAAGTTTTAAAGCTCAAAAAGCTTATTCAAATAATACTATGTCATGACAGATTCTCACTGGGCCCTAGGGGAGATGTGTTTCAGTGCACAGCAGGGTTTTATTTACTTTTACTGTATACTTTTGTGCGGTTTGTTCAGGTTCCAGTGGGCACCCCAGGATGATCTAACTTTTACTCCATTAAAAACATACCCAAAGACATTTCCTAGTATAAAAAGCTATCTTTGACATACTTTGTCTTTAGAATGAAGGAGGACCCTTATTATGCTCATAGCCTCTAGCGACTGCATCACATCTTGGTAAGAATAACACTCTTTAAAATTGGCTAGAAGGAATTTCACCACACAGCCTGTTGCAACATGTCTTCCTTTCTTTGGGTGTATATATTTAAACCATATAACTTGAAAAATGAATAGGAGAGTTTAGCTTAATAAACTTAATATTCCTCCTGAACAGAGCTGCCCTTTATCTACTTGAGTACATGCTGGGATTAGTGAATATTGCAACATTGTTTTGGATTCTGTTTCTTAAAGGACTTTCAATCTCTTGACAAGCTCCAATAGGCTAAAATGCATATTTCTGATGATTCAGGTCACCAGGGCCTGGGCTACTGAAGAACAAGCTCTCATTGCGCATCCTGGTAGTGGGCCTAATGACTTCCCCATCGGAAGAGGAAGGAAAGCTTAGCAGGGAGCTTCATCCCAGGGAGGATCCGAAAAAAATGTAATCAAAGCAAAAGTTTCTTTTCT
>LOJH01000081.1:0-10242 GCA_001685095.1 Ellobius talpinus | reverse complement strand
GAGGAAGGAGAAGATTTGGGGGGGGGGAACAGGGATTTCATCCAGCAGTAGAAATAAAACCCGTACAGGACTTCTAGGAAGGGAGGTGAGGTTCTGACAACTCCGGACCTCACAGAACCAATGTTGCTCTGAAGTACCGCTGAACTTCACACAGCCTTCTCTGTCTCAACCACACTCCCTCGCTTGCGAAACCTGGCTTCGTTTCCTACTCATTGTTCAGTGATGCATTTTAGAATCCCGCTCAGATGAATGAAATCAGCCAGAATTCTTACCTTCTGAAATCTTAAGAAGGGCCGCAGTGAACACAGACACTTTTCTTAGTCCTGATATATACTTTTATAAAAAGAAACTGGACCAGGAGTACCACATTAAGTATCTTAAAAATTTATGTAAATTCATGGAAAAATCAACTTTACATAGCTCACAAACCACAGGAAAATTTCTTCTACACATCAATCCATCTAAGCAGTTGTATTTTTAAACATGAGTTTATTTCCTCGGAAGCTCAGCAGAGAGCCCCAGGACTGTCAGGTTAAGCCAGATGGGCAATAAGGCGATATCCTCCCAACATCTCTTCATGGCCCTGTTGCCCTTCTCCCTCCATCCCACGTGCTCCTTCTCCAGGCCACCGCTTAGAACCTCAAAGTTACAGGAAAGCCCAATACCCCAAAATAGCATTTATGAGTCTGGCATTCGCCCAGGTGAAAATAAAACTGTTGAAGATGAGAACCACAATATTATCTTTCTGCTAACAGTCTTGCATAGCTTGCCGCAACTCTCATTATAAAGATAAAAATTCTAAACTTGGACTACAGGTCCAGGCAGGTCTGGAACAGCCTTTGCTATCAATCTTTCCTGCTCCTCCGTCATTATAGTCTTGAGCACAAACATGCTGGGTTTTATTTCTAGCCAATAACCACCTGTACGAGTCCCTTCTCTGTTGCTGTGATAGACTGCCCTGACCAAGGCAACTTAAGGAGGAATATTTTGTTTCATGGTTCCAGAGGGACAAGAGTCCATCATTGCAAGAAGGAGTGTGGCAACAGGTTACAGGCATGACAACAAGAGCAAGTGGCTGAGAGCCCACAGTTTTAAATGGAAGCCTGAAGAAGAGAAAGCAAACCAGAAATGGCACAAGGCTTAGTCTCAAAGCCTACTCACACCCCCCCACCTCCAGTGATGTACTTCCTCCAGCCAGGCTGTACCATCTAAACCTCCTCAAACCGTGCCACTGATGGGGGAACCATATGTTCAAATGCAGGAGACTGTGGGGGAACTTTTCTCTTTAAATCAATACAACACCTCTGTCTCTTTGCGGGGCTTCTGTACATCTCTCTCAGCTCTTCATCTTTGTCTCGTGATTTCTACCTAGGCTTAAATGTTTGAGTTTAGTCTTCTACTTCTGAGAAGCCCTTCCTAAACCTCCCCTTCAAGTCAGGTTTCCTTATCACAATCTCAAAGCATAGGCTACTTTATTTTAGAGAAGATAAGTTTGAAATTATATGTGCATTTGTGTGACTAGTCTATTAATGGCTTTCTAAGTTCTATTATACCATGCAACCCAAATGGTTGCCATAAGTCTGGGAATTTTGATTGCCATTGCATTTTTTTGGTGTCTAATAGACACAGACATTTAATAAGCGAGTGTTTATTAAATTACACCGAATGAATGTATACATGAAATGAAGGATGGATGGAGGCATGTAAGTATGAGTGGGTGGGTATATATTCTTCCATTAATTCTCTATATTGCTCTGGTGAATCTCTGCAGCCCTACTTTGCTCACATAAAATTTCAAGGGACCTGTCCACACAATACTGGCAATCCCATTCAGTCATACTAGACTACACTAGGAAATGCGGTGCTCAGTTTGCTTTATTTATCTTGAAGTAACAGTCATATGTGTGTGTGCCTTGTAATCACAGCTAAGTTGTTAATTGAACAGTAGCATCCTAGGCTATTTTAATCTATTCCTACAGATGTGCATATGGTACATAATCTGATTATGACCATGGGTTTTTGTTATTGTGGTGGTTTAAAAGGAAAATGTTCCCCATAAGGCTCAAGTATTTGAATACTTGGTCCTCAGCAGCTGGCACTGTTTTAGAGATCACTGAACGTTCAGGATGTGGACCCTGGTGGGAGAAGGTACTTTACTGGGGAGGCATTAAGAGTTTATAGCCCCAACCTGCTTCCAATTTCACCACCCCTGCTTCCCGTATATGAATGGGATGTGACCAGTCAGATGTTGAGCACCCTGCTGTATCCCTTTCCCTTTCTTCCGTACTCCTTTGAAGCAGAATCTCTCTCTAAAACTGAAGCTAGACTGTCCACTCTCCTGTCTCCACCCTCTACAATACCTGGTTTCCGACACACAGGATTATACCCGACTTTTTTTTTTTTGTGAGGCTTGAGGATTTGAGCTCAGGTCTCCATGATGACACAGTAAGCTGAACTGTCTCCTCAACCTAAAAGTATTCCTTAAATACTCCTGCTGTGTGTGTGTGTGTGTGTGTGTGTGTGTGTGACACAAGGGGAAGTCAGAAGTTGATGCTGATGCTTTCCTTTATTCTCTGCCTCGTTTACTGAGAAAATGGTTGTTAGTGAACCTGGAGCTTGCTGCTCTGGCTAGTCCCCAGTATCCTTCTGCCTCTCTACCAGAACACTGGGGTGGCAAATGCTTGCCACCAGTGCCTAGCCTTCATGTAGGTGCTCGTGAACCAGACTTGGTCCTCCTCTTTGTAAAGTCATCTAGTCAGTCCCTCAATAAATTGTTTAGGTCAGTGTTTCTCAAGTAGTTTGATCCCTGGGCATTTTTGTTTGTGTTATTGTTGAATCTGAACTAAATCACGGTTTTCTCAATGCCGAGCCTATGGTATAAATAGTGAAAGCACACTTTTCTTCTAACTTATCAAAATGCATCAGTCGCTCTTGGAATTCTTTGGCTATTGTGCAGCTCCTGAACTAACATGTTACCGTTACTGTTGTAAATAAAATTAGTACCAATTTTGCATATATGGCCAATTTTTCAAAGTATTTTAAAGACCTAGTCATTTTCTTTTTTGTATGATTATTGATCACCTGGTATTTATTAGATTACAATACAGAACTGTTGCACTTGATAGAATATTTCATATGATTTCCTAGTTAGTCACTTATTTATGTGGGCACATAATGGTTACAAATGCCAACAATCTATTTAGAGAAACTAGCATATGTCATATTATGGCTCAAAATATCAGTAAAGTATTTAAGTAGTATTACTCATGCTATTCATTGCCAGAATGAGAATAGTACTCACCTCCAACCAAGCATGATGCACAACATATGTGTGCAGATGAGGGATAAGGCTCATGGCATTACCTGAGGTAGGAAGATCATTTCTAATCTCATGGCTAATCATTTAGATTATTTCTAATATCTATGTTGATATTAGGCTGGGTAACACTACATCCCTCCCTGGTGGAATAGGGGGAAGATTTGAATTGGGTTTTCTTTTGCTGGGATATATCAAGTGTCTGTAACTCAGTGGGTGCTGGATCTCTCCTCTAGGATGTCACATCAAATTACATTAGAGTATAAATAAAACAATAAAGATTGTGTGTGCAACGCTCACTGCACCATCCACTGCCACCTGCCACCTAAAACATCCTTGGTGGAGCTGTGCCACCGCATTGCGGCAGGATTGAATATGTGTGTTTTTCATGTTCCATGAGGCATAGAACTCCAACCATGAAGACAGATGTCATGCTTGATTTTTATGACTAACATGTGCCCTACACAAAGCAGAAACACAAGAAATAGCTTTAGGTGGAAAAAAATAACTATGTTTACTGTGTTACCTTCTTTTTTTGATAATTCTCCCTCAAAGATATACCCAACCTTATTTTCTATACTCTAGTCTGCATTGTAATTGTATATTAACATGTTATATATATATAAAATCTTTTACTTATGTGTGCCTTCATTTAAATATTTACCCAAATTTGGTCCTTGGAGTCTTGTGGAATGCTACTTAAAAGCTAGATTTCTATGCCAGGTAGCAGAGGTATTCTGGAGACTGAGGTAAGAAAATAGAAAGTTCAAGGCCTGTCTAGGCTACTGAATGTTTTCATGGTCAGCCTAGTCAACTTAGTGAGACACTGAGTATGAATAAGAGTAAAGGGCCATGGATATGTAACTCCAAGCCTGAGCTCTTCCCTAACACGAACAATGTACGAAGTTCACTCTTCAGTACTGCAATGTACAAAGAAAATGGGTTTCTAAAGCCCAACACGGCCACTTCTATTTATCATTCTAGGACCAGGAAGGCTCAGGCAAGGGAATTTTTATGACTCTGTGGCTAGCCTAGGCTACAAAATGATTTCCAGGCAACTTTGAGTTACAGAGTGAAACTCTGCCTCAAACAAAACAAAAGAAAACAAAACAAGTAAGTAAACCCAAAAAACCTGAAGCAAGCAAGTCAATACAATTAAAAAAAAGATTTTTCTCAAATTCAAACTCACTGAAGCAGAGTCTCTGGCTGGGTTCTGGTAGGGTAATTTTTTCCATGTTTCTGGATGATTCTTATGTGCTTCACTAAATCTGCTCTGTTAATGTATCTCTTCACCCATCATTAGATCTGCTTCCTGCCTACAAATTCCTGGGAGCTTGTAAGGCTGTATAGCAATCTCCATGTTATGGAGAAGAGCTACCACCAGACCAAGTAGTGACTCTGGCTCTCAGGAGATTTGTGTGGTCTCTTTCAACATTTATGTTCCTGTGCATTGCCTGCAGTGGGCTTTTCCTTCAGGCATACTCTCCTTCCTGACAGCAAAGAAGGGGGAAAGGCAAGCTGATTGATTCTGCTCCAGGTTAGATGTAATATAGAAGGGAAGGCATTCTGGTCATTGATGTGTGTGTGTGTGTGTGTGTGTGTGTGTGTGTGTGTGTGTGTATGTATGTAAACAATAAAACACATTAAACAAATTTAAATCAGTATTCCATTAAAATATTTCATTTTTCAAATTCTTGAATGAATAAATGGACTTTCTAACCATTTTCCAAACAACTATAGATGTTGTAATATAACCAATGGGTGATTTTAGAATGGCGGCTTTGCGTTTGTGGTTCCAAACTCTGTCGGCTTAAAAGAAATAGTGTGTAACTATCAAAACATATTTATCGGCTCTGCACAACTGACACTTGCCCATTTAACACATCATCCTTGGCTGTGCCCTTAAATTCAACTTGGCGCGTCTTTAGCATAGTTACTCATACAGCACTTAAATGCCCTAATTAGCCATGCCTTAATTACTTGAATTTTTGACATATTAAGCAAATATGGAAGTTAACTCAATTATTTATTCAAGAAATTACAACTCATGAAATGATTCACAAGGAAGTAATGAGCCATGGTACTCCTAATTCTTCCTGAAAACACTGTGTCTTTGTGAGGTTGTGTCTGCCATTTAATTGACTAGTCCTAAATGATTGAGAATGTGTACCAGAGTAGAAACATCCAATCTTCATAGGCACATTTTGTCAGGAAACGCAAGAAGAGTCATGCCATCTTAAGTGAGCACACAATGACAGGCAGGTCTTTGTGTTCTTACTTTTGTGAACGAGTTGGGATTGATACCACAAGGCCACTCCATGGAAGACAAATGGCCGCAGAGCATCCTCCTGACAGCTCTTCAGAGAGCCTACTTAAGAGGGGGCACCATCCTAACCATTAGAGTGGGTCCCGCTTGTTTCTGGAGTAAGTCCAAAGGAACAAGTGCAGGATACATCTGGGTGAAAAATATACTTAAAGCTGTTTAAAATTAAATATGAATCATGACTACTACATTGCTGGGAAGGGTCTGAAGTAATAAATTTCTGTCAGCAGCAGGTGTATTACAACTGACTAAGCAATCTCTCACTTGCATCTATTAAGACCTCACAGTGCTCCTGTGAGATAGACTGTTGTGAACACTAGTTGCAAGTTAGGAAGTACAAACTAGAGGCCAACTAACATGCTTAATGCGGCACAAACTTGGACTTCAAATCCATCTGTTTAGAGAGGCTGAGCACTTTGCCATCATAGTTTAACATAAAGGCACACTTGTCGTAAAGCAGCAACAACTATGAAAATTAGAACAGGAACCAAACAACATGCAAGAAGGAGAGTAATTATTCTCTGAAACATAGATGAAAAAAACCACAAAGAAATCTGAGCTGACTTCCAGCAAAGACATTTCTAGCCTAGAGTACTTACTGTCTGGCTACAGAGGGTAGGAGTTCTTTATCTCAGAAGGTAGCAACCATACTGAAGAACAAGTCTTTCAAAGGAAGCATAAAGTTTTTCTATAGTGAGCTTTTTAAGATCACGAGACAGGGTCAGCATCACGCATAAGAGCAGCTTGCAAGGACCTTCTTGGGATTCATAAACACAAAGGTCTTCCTTGTCTATTTTAAGACTCAGTTTCCTTTGGCAGCACACCTTCTAACTCGAGTTTGAGATTGTGGTGTAGCTCCTTCATTGCTACTGCACATGACCAGAGGAGTAGCCACATTCTGAAGTCATTTCATTCTCCCAGTATAGTTTTTGGGGACACACCCGTGGACCAGTGTCACACTTGAACCCCACTTCTCTACACCCCAAACCCCTGTGTGTTCAGCTTCTTAACATCTTCATTTATACTTCAGAATTAGTACAGCTAGAGGTGTGACTCGGAGATAGAATGGTTACACACGTACACACATATACACAGAGAAATAGATGGGGAGGCTGAGAGAAAATAACAAAAAAGAAAAGGGAAGAGGGGGTTAGAGAGATTGCTCAGTTGTTAAGAACACTGACTGCTCTCCAGAGGACCTGAGTTCAATTCCCAGCACCTAGTGGCAGCTCACAACTGTAACTCCAGTTCCAAGGGACCTGACACCCATGTCAAAAACACCAATGCACATAAAAATAAATAAAATTTAAAAAATGATCTATGTTCTCTGCAATGCTTGGTGGTACATGCTTTAAAAAAAGAAAGAAAGAAAAGGAAAGAAAGAAGAAATGAAATGAAACAATACCCACGCTCTTTTTCCAGGTTACTCTCCATAAATGGCACTAGCCGCCATACACACATTCCTCCACTGAAATGACTGGGGCTGATCCTTGACCGCCCCTCTCCTCTTGGTCTTTGTCCGGCAGCCAGACCTGAAAGCTCGTCTACTATGTCTCTCTCTGCTCTGGCTGCTCTCCTCTGTTCCCTCTGCGTGCCACATTGCAGTGGACAAGTTATTTCCCTGCTTTTTCCGTTCCAGGCATTTTATTGTGGTTTTGTTTGGCAGTTTTCTAATGATGACTGGTGTTGAGCACCATCCACGTGCTCATTAGCCCTTGTTAATTCTTTCTGTATATCCTGCAGACAGACTTTCAATCAGTGTATTTCCCTATTTACTGTGAATTGTTACTGTCTTTATAAATATCTCTTCCCATTTTGTGAACGCTCTTCACTTTTGTGGTGTTATTCTTGGCAACTTAAAAGCGTTAACTTTGGAAAAGTTTTAGTTTACCTATTTTGTCTTTTGTGGTTTGTACTTAGGGTCAGTCAGAGTTTAGAAATCATTGCTCCACCCAAGGTCCTAGCGATATTCCCTGGGTTTGGAGAATTTGAATGGACTTTGACCCACTTTGAGTTAATTTTTTCAGGGTGTGAGGGCAGAGCCCATTCTTTTGGGTATGGATATCCAATTGCTCCAGCTGAAGTTTCTGTTAATATTTTCCCCCACTGATTTGTCAAGGTAGCTATAAAAGTTAATTAACCATTATTGCAGAACTTTCTTTTAGAAAAAAAATCCTTTAACTATGTGTGTGAGTGTGTGTGTGTGTATGTGTGTGTGCATGGGAGAGGGAGAGAGAGAGAGAGAGAGAGAGAGAGAGGGAGGGAGAGGGAGAGGGAGAGAGGGAGGGAGAGGTCATGATGTGTTTGTAGAGGTCAGAAAACAACTTCTGAATGTCGTCTCTTGAGTTTCACCTTCTTGAGCCAGAGTTTCTCTTGTTGTCCTGTTCTGCAGCAAGATATCTGGCCAGTGAGTGCTCAGCTGATTCTGCTGCATCCTTGTGGGATTACAGATATATACCGCTCATCCTGTTTCTTATGTGGGATCCTGCACCAGGGTATCAAATGCAGGTGGTCAGGATGTACTGATAAGAGCTTCCACCCACTGAGCCATCTCTCCACCATAATGCTTTACTTTTGCACTATCTTAGTCCATAGATGCAGACGCCTTCTCTTGTGCTTGAAGCACAGCATCCTGAATGCATAGTTTTCAGAGTAATTTATGATGCATGAGGCACAAGTCCCTCTGGTTTACTTTTAAATAATATCCAGCTATTTTAGAGGTTTGAGAATCAACTTTTCAATTTCTGTTAAAACTATGGAGAATACAATGGAAATTGTTTTCCATGCATACACATATTAAGAAATTTTTGTCATGTAAAAATATTGTTTTCTGATTATTGAACTTGGATAGCTTTCCAAGTAATTATATTTTCTTTTCACAATGGTCACTGCTAATATATGATGACTAGCTATGGTTGTCGAATTTGATTGACCTAGAATGAATGCAGAAAATCCTTCTGGGCATGTTTGTGAGGGTGGTTATTAGAAGACTGATTGAGAAGTGAAAACTTTCCCCTAGAATAGTCAGCAACACCTTCTAGGGTGGTCCCTATATAAAGAAGACCAAAGGAAAAGCAGCACTCCCTTTTGCTTGCCCACCTCCACTCCTTGCTAATGTCTGCGTCTGCTGTATTGCTAATGACTGCATCTGCTGTATTGCTGCCACTATCATCACCACCCTTTGCTGTCATTGAACCCAGCTTTTCCAGCCTCCCAACATGGACTGAAAACTATCAGTCCTACAGAAATCAGATTGGGAGTGTTGCATCATCCAACCTTGTGAACTCAGCAGCTATCAAATTCTCACCCTCTGCCACACACAAAGAGAGATGGCTGGACTGTCAAGGCTATGTCATACGAACATAAATCCCCTTCATAAACATATCTTTAATGTGTTGAATCTGTTATTTTCTTGTTCTGGGTGTTGAGAGTGGGTCCTCTACATGGCTGGCCTGGAACTGGCTAAGTAGACCAGGCTAGCTTCAAACTTGCAGCCATTCTTCTGCCTCAGCACCCCCAGTGCTATGATTATGGAGTGTGCCATTGAATAAAGGAAATTAAAACACTTCAAAAATATGAGAGTTTGTTCCACAGTTGTAGATGTTAGTACTGGGCAAATCTTAAGAACATATTCACATTGCCTTTCAAAATGATTGTGTTTGACAGATTTTTTTTTCAAAAAGTAACTGCTAAGTTACAACACTTATAGTTAGCAGAATAATAATTATTTCTGCCTAACCTAAGCACTGAAATGATTTTTCTTCTTAGAAGGTGCTAATCTCTGTTCTATTTAAGTTAGTAATGAATTCAAAAACCTTCTAAAATCCATTATATAAGGTATGAGTAGCTATGATTAATGAATGTTAACAAATATTAATCGTGATGCAGGTTTACTTGATGTTGCCCTCTACGTGTAATCCTGTATTCTTTGCTAATCACTGAGATAGCTCTGGAGTCATGGCTCTGGTTTCATGAACTTTCTAAACACATTCCTGAGTGAGAGGTCTTGTCTTGCTTTCCTCCTATAATGGGGGCTTGTCATGAGCTTTTACCCTTCTTGTTCTTGAAGTCCTATTTCAGATATCATATTGCTATCTTCTTATGAGTGGAGTTGTGTCCTCTAAAATGTGGCAAGTTGAGGGCTAGTGAGAAGCCTCCTCACATAAAGTGCTTGCCTCCAAGTCTGATGACCTGAGTTCTATCATAGGATTCACATCTTGGAGGAAGAGAATCAATGCCTAGAAGCTGCACTCTGAACTTCATACAGACACCATGGCATGTAAGGGCACATGCACATGCACATATACACAGACAAATAAACAAATATGCAAAATAAATTTAAAGGTTTTAAGTTGAAGGACAACCTCAATCTGATTGTGTTTAGAAAATTAAGGATATCATTGAAGTTAAATGACATCGTAATGGCAGAGCTCTAATCCAGGAGAATTGCTGTCATTACAAGAAGAGGAGGGAAGGGGAACTGTGGTTAGTATGTAAAATAAAATTTTAAAAAATCTTTAAATGAAAATGTAGCTTTAAAAAAAACAAAGTGAGAATGAAGAGAAGAAAGAAGGAGGAAGAGGAAGGAAAAGGAGGAGGAGGA
>LOJH01000080.1:52680-85426 GCA_001685095.1 Ellobius talpinus | reverse complement strand
TTGTGCAGCTCATTTAAAAATGTAATGTATAATTAAGAAATACAGATTAATGGAGATGGGTTAGGATATAAAAATTAGCCAGAAATACGCTCATGCTATTGGTCAAACAATATTGCAAACAAGTTTCTGTGGGATTATTTCGGGGCTGAGCAGCTGGGAACTAACAAGCGGCCACCCACTACATATAAGGTTAGGTCAACCATCAAACAAGTGTCCTAACACCCTAAGTCAGGTGAGATATAGGTCTCTCTTTTCAAACACCAGCCATAAGCATGACGTATCTTCATTTAATAAACTATTCTCTTAAGTTATCCTTTTTCTCGTCTATGAAAATGGATTTACCTAAAAACCAGTGCTTTTAGATTTAAAGCAATTACCCTAAATACTAGAACACTGCATTTGATAGCTGCCCATCAAATGTTAGTTTTATTTCCTTTTTGCGCATAAATCTGAGTGCTGCCATTTTCATATATAGAAAGCGTAGCTAAGTTCATTTAAAATAGAATAGTACCAGATTTAGAGAATCCTCGGCCTGGGGTCACTTTATTTAGAGATTCTGGTTAGGAAAATGGCTTTCCAGTGTGAGAGGACTGTGACAGCCATAAGATGCATGCAAATGGGGCAGTGAGTGGCCAGTTGAATGGAGTAGAAAGGGCATGTGACAGGAAGTGACAGGAGCCAGCAGAGGGGCAGTGAGGGCAATGCCTAGACAGATCCAAGCAGGCAGACTAACAATGGATGATTACTCCCCTTGGCTGATGCTGCTATGCTAAGTAGGTCCTGGCTAAGGTATGACCTACTACCAAATAGTAACACTACCGGAAATAGAATATACATGAGAAGACCTATTTCCCAATTGTTTATGATGAAAACTTACAATCTCAATAGTCCATAAAAGGCAACTTTAAATGGTATCTCTTGTATAATCTATCCATCTATAAAGCTTGCAGCACCCATAATCCTTTTTAAAGATTACACGTCTCTGCATGTGCCTGTGGAGGCTAGAATGTGTTAGATCCCCAGGAATTGCAGTTACAGGCAGTTGTGAGCTGCCCAATGTGGGTGACAGGAACCAGACTTCGGTCCTGTGTAAGAGCAGCAAGTGCTCTTAATCACTGGGCCATCTTTCCTGTCCCAATAATGGACCTCTTTAGATCAAGTCAGCACTAAAATCTGTGCTAGACACAGGTACAGAGTCAACTGAGAGTCAACCTGACCACTATAGACATTTCCCTCATGCCTGTTTGCACTGTTTTCTCTGCCATACCATCTGTCTAGAAAAATCAGACTGTATGTCCAACCAATAATTTTCACCCTTTCAGAAGGCTTTTCTTCTCCATTATTTTCAACAGCGAAGCAATACAATTGCATGTATTAAGAATATCCTCGGATTGACATTTAAACTCCTTTCTTACCAGGCTCTCAGTCTCCTCTGATCACTCTCTGAAGAACTATTCCTCATGCTTAAATCCCAAGTATCAAAATTAACAACTGTTAGGAGAGGGATTAAGAAAGGGATTTGAAAGTTTTAATTTGCATAGAGTTAAGAATGTGATTCTGTAGAATAATGTGCTGTAGAAAATAAACGAAATACATTCCATCTACTGAATTGCAATGCGAGTCTTGAATGTATTTGGCATCCTAATGCTGAACTGTTGGATGCTCCATGGCATAGTAGAAAAACCACAACACAACCAAGAGTCAGGAATTCTTTATTCCATATGTCCAATGTGAGCATGTCACTGAACTCTTCTGTGTGTTCATGTTACCATTTATTAGTCAGGAACACGAACAACAAAATGTGTCATCACTGTGCTGATTTTAATATCACGGATGATGACACCACTATAGGAGCATCTGAGTGTCTGTGGTGGCCCATGCCATTCTAAGTATTACTCTGAGCAAAGCAACCTGCAAAAAGCTTTAAATAATAAAATATAATTCATTTATTCCACAGAAACCTAGGAAGCCTGTTTATTTTATGGCTCTTACAGATGAGGAAAGTGAGGCATGGAGAGATCAAATATCAAAACTGAATTGAGAAATAAGTGACAGTATCATCTTAGCAAAAGGAGAGATGTGTGGCCACTAGGCTTTAACACAAAAGCCTGCACCTTCAGAGGCTTTACTAAATATTACCCCTACCCACATGATCACCGAGAGGGGGAAAAAGATGAAGGGCCACGTGATTTCACTCTCATTCCCAATCTACTTCAATCCTTCCTCACTATTTTCAGCAATCTAGAGCTAAGTAGTGTTATCTAAAATGGTCAGGCTAGAATTTAAGCACAGGGAAATGGGGGTAAGAAAAGGAATGCAAAAAACAGATGAAGACATTGTTTCACGGTAGTTTATAGTCTGAATTTTATGTTTGTATATTATGCTGATATTTGTATAATTTTGACAATTCATACTTCATACATCATGCTAGGGAAATGACAGATTTGTAGGTGGCCATTTTCAAAGAGACTATTATATTTTCAATGATAATATGCTGGAATGAGGAAAAAGGACTTTATATTATAGAAATTGAAGGAATTTCATTTAGAGTTGAAAAGTGTAGATTCTACAAGGGACTTTGAATGGCTCCCTGATGGCCAAGCAGTACAATCTGCTGAAAGAGTGAAGAGATGAGCTTGGGAAGACATTTGGAGCATCATGTTTTCAAGCTATGGAAACTTATACAGCATGAAAATCCTGGGGTTCAGGAAGATCTTCTCAGCACTGTGCGTAGAATGGTGAACAAATGCATTGGAACAGAGAAAACTGGAGGGGAGAGTTACAAGAATATTACTACAATTAAAGAGTGTCAATACGAGGCAGGACTAAACACGGCAGCAGTACTCACAGCCAGAGAGGGTCAGCTGAGTGGCCCTCAGGAGATGGGATGCACTGAATAGGGGAAGGATACGGTGTGTCTGGCAGCAGGAGACCTGAGGGTTTGAATACAGGGACAGTGGGTAACAGTACGTGGTGGGGCTGACATGGGCAGAGAGGGAGCTGTCCTCCAGGAAGGGGTGGAAATATGAGTAGGCTGGATCATTTGCTTTGATAATTTGATTTGGATAATAGGACTAAGATGCAGCTTGCAGGGAGCTGTGGGGAGACCCTTGAAGTGGGCTAGAGAGGGCTAGGTTGAGGGTGCATTCACCCTCCTACAGGTGACAGACTAACTTGAGGAAAGCCCCCAAAAAGTTTGAAGGTCTACTTTCTGAACATTTGAAAGAAAATGTGCCCTATTACTATTTTTAATAATACCCATTCAAGATCTCCTCAGAAAAAGACTTCTAGCCATTGGGATCTCTAGCAAACACCACATTCAGAGTTACATGGGGATACATGGGCAATTAATTGGATATTTGTAAAGCATTTTCATTTCCTTTAAAGTTTTTATTTATCATCCATTTACATATATTTAAATGCAGTTAGAAAAGCATATTTAAATTCAATTTCCCTTGAAATTGCCAAGGGACAGCAACAGGGAAAATTGAAAAAAAAAAAGAGCACTATAACAGGAAAAAAAAGTCTTATGTACCCCAAAGGCATCACTGCCACTTCCTGTCTCAAAATACACACAAGGCATCACTGCCACTTCCTGTCTCAAAATACACACAATACACACACACACGCTCGCACGTGCACGAGCACAGGTACACAAGTGCACACACATATATAACCACACACTTAACTAAAGTTGTGGTAAACTATACTGTTATGACTATAAGGTAAGACCAAAATTTTACCCCTCTGTAAAACTCTAAATTAAAATTGTATGGGTGCAAGATGTGTTCTTTTTAAGGAAATATATTGTGCATTTTCTTATGTATCCAACAATTTATAAAAATTGTAGTAACAACCAAGGTTTTTAGCAATGCCAGTAAGCCTTAAACTAGATGATAGCATCACTGGACAGATGATATCAGTTAGATATCTGAAAAAAATAGGGACAAAAGGCTTTATGAATAGAAAGAAATAATACCCACTTCAAGTTCCCTCAATGCATTCTATCTTCTGGGTACTCCATTAATCTAAGGAATCAGAGGCGAAGAATACACATCTTACTAGAAGACTTGATCACACTAAGAAGCAATCAGGCTTTGAAGAGGCACAGAGCAGCAATGTCTCTTTTTGGCCAGGAGCAAGGCAGATACAGAGCCTGGAAGGTATCACCTGAAAGGTGGCTTTGAGGCTGCGTATGTTCCTGGACAGTGGAGGAGCCACAGTCACAGAGACTGATTGAAGAAGGAAGAAAAAGGTATGTTGGTAGAAATGGCTAAAGTACAGTTCACAGGCATGTGCTCCAGCATGGTTTGTTCGCATGGCTGCTTTCACAGGCATTGGCAACATTAGCTTGCTGGGAAGAAAGAATGTTAAAACTTAGGTACTTCTTTGTCTTTCTTTTTTGCTTATAGCTTTAAAGTAGAGCCTGAGGCTTGTCATCACATGCCACAAAAGCCACAAAAGTAAAAGATAAAGAAAACAGAAGAGATATGGGGTGAAAGCACAACACAGCAGATGCCAAAAGTATTTGAACTGTGATTAATAAATTACACAATTTAGGGGTTAACTGTCTTTCAAAAACTAAATTCCAAATATTAAACGATTTCTTCTGTTATATCTGGAGATCTTTATTCACAAGGAGGGATCTGAAAAATCTCAGAAGGGATATTTCAGAGGACTGTGTCAAGGATGCTGTGTTCTTTCATGATCTAGGTGAGGAGAGACTATCTGGTGGCTCTAGAGATACTCATGGACAACTAAGAATTAGCTACAAGGCAATGGTGACCCAAATCCAAGCATAGATAACAGATGAGGCAAAGCAATGTAGCACAGATGAACATGCAGACCTTCCATATGGCCAACAGCACACTCCTGTCAGGCTCAGGACAGGTTGACAGAGAAGCAGTCATCCAGCGCTGTTCTTCTCAGCTCTGGAAACTCTAACAAACGGATATGAGGTTCAGGCATGTCTAACAATTGTTTTTTAGATGAAGACATTTTCTAGCTATTTTATCAAATGACATATCCTCTGGTTGCTTAAGAGTTTTCAATGTTCTAAGTGTGTTCTAAGCTCTGAGCAAGCAGGAAGAATGTTGACTAAAAAGGGACATTTGCAGCCACCAGCTCTTAGAATGATAATCTTTCTTTTTGTACTTTGGGCATTCTTAAAGAAAATGACCTCTAATAAATGGTAATTCTGTCCATGTTCTTGATCACTTTTCTTCCCTTTAAATTCACTTTCAGTAGAGATGTTACCAATTTACCATCATCTCATTATATGTATCTTTTACTTTCAAATATTTTTCTGTTTAGAAAAAAACAAAATATCAATTAATAGCCAAACACACACACATACACACACATTGCCTTGCTCTTAAAATCTATACAATTCTTGATTTCTATTTAAGCTGTTTTTATGTTGAAATTTGATGTTAAAGGTAAGAAGTATTATTCCAATTATATCCCAAATCTTCCATTTCAAAACAAGGGAATCTTAGCTTTACAGTAAGTTATTGAGAAATCTGTTTCAAAATAATTGCTATCCACTACTTCCAGAGGTTCTGATTCAGTAGCTCTGGCGTGAAGTACATTAAAGAAAAATTTAAAGGTAACTAATGGGTATGCTCATACAAATGCACACAATAACAACAGTGGAAGAACAAGCAGCAGCAGCAGACACTGCCCAGTCAGCCATGTAAGAGCAAGGCACAGAACTGCCAACAGAGTATTTCTCAATTATGTAAGATACAACTTAAATAATGGTGTATTTTCATATAATAACTAGCAAGAAAAAATGATTTTTTTGTTTTAGAAATAAACAATTGAACCATGACCCCAAAATTATAAAGTCATGCCAAAAAGATGATTTAATTAGTAGTTGGGAACTATTCACTTTTGTCTACTTAATCACAAATTGTTCAATGTTGGGCACAATCAGAAATAATTCAGATAAATTTTTAAGCTGTGAAGTTTGACATATTTGTCTGTAATTTAATAAGAAAATGACTGAAAACAGCAGTTAAAACAGCAAAACAAACCCATTCCAAACAAGAAAAGTAAACAAGTACCATCAGGTTGTCAAATAGCTAATGTAGGAGTAACTGATGTTAATTACCAATATGTGGGGGTAACTCAACAATATAGCTCAGCACACACACACACACACACACACACACACACACACACACACGAGTTTTCCCTAGTGATATGATGTTGATGTAAGTGAAGAAACACTAGCCTTTTAAATCCCCACTTTTGAAAATGATGGTGTGAAGGAAGGGCTGCCTCCCCCCAAAGAGAGGAATGGTCTTTCTATGATGGCCCACCACCCTTTCTGGGATCAGGATGAGATCATCATGATATTCTATTCTTTCAAATTTCCTTTATTTAAAAGGTTATGGACATAGATTTGCTTGTATGGCAAATAAAATAGATTTTTAAAATTCATATAATCTATTCTCTTATTCTTCTAGTCTAGTGGTACTTCAGAGGGCTGCAACTTTGTCTTGTCAGGACTTGCCTGAGGAATCTTGAGTTTGAAAAAGGGCCTCAGAACTTTACCAGCAAGGCTCTTGAGCTATGTTCTTCCTCCACACACTGTTTCCTCAAGTTCTTATTATATTCAAATGAAATCTAGGACTGCAGGCTTCTTCCCGTAGAAGCCTGTCTTGTCAGTGTACAGAATGAGGGGAGGAAAAGCAATTTGGCTCCTGAGTTTTCTTTCTGCCCGGGAATGCACAGTCAACTATTAGGCAAAGAGAGAGCCCAGGCTAGAGGTCTCCATTGGGTCCCTTCCCTGGGAGCTCTGGGAATCCTGCATAAGAGGGGGTAGGAGGAAGAGAAATCGTGGGAGCCAGAGGGGTAGAGGATACCTGGAGAGTAAAGCAGGACTCATTGGGGGCCCACTGAAACTGAAGCAGCACTGTGGAGCCTGCATGAGTCTGTGCTAGGTCCTCTGCATTATGTTATGGCTGTTGGCTTGGTGTTCATGGAGGACTCCTAAAAGTAGGAGTATGTTTGGGGGTATCTCTTACACTTTCCCCTGCTCTTGGGACCCTTTTTCTCCCACTCTGTTGCCTTGTCCAGCCTTGGTATGAGGGTTTGTGCCTAGTCTTATTCCAGCTTGTGATACTGTATTCTGTTGATATCCCTGAGAGACATGTTCTTTTCTGAAAGGAAATGAAGAAACAGTGGATCTTGGGGAGAGGGGAGGTTGTGGGGGTGCTGGGAAAAATGGAGGGATGGAAAACTGAGGTTGTGATGGATAGTACAAAAGGAAAAAAATTGAAAAATAAAACAGAGTCTTTCACTAGACATTATCTGGCAGAACAGAGGCACAGCATAGCCATGTGTGTTGTTTTAGCTATTCTACCAGATAGAAACTGCATAGTTCTACAGTGTAGGCTCTGGAACAGAGTTAGCAGTGGCTACAGTGCTATCCCCAGAATAAAGCTGGTAGGAGTTCTATGTCCCACAGAAAGGCTCCCCTGTGACATTTGAGTATTATGTACTCTATAATCAAAAAAGCCTCATCGTATTCAAGTTTTAGGTCTTTCATCTCTCTGGATATAAGGAGAAGGACTTTACCAGAGCAAGGGTGGGCTGTCATGGCTATGCTGTGTCTCTGTCCTGCCAGGAATCATCTGGCATACTATTCAGTTTTGTCTAACACACAGTCTCTCTGTTTAGGATGCACAGATGTTCTAGGCTTCATTTGTTCATGGAGCTGAACATTTGATCAGGCCAACAGCTGCAGTTGGCAAATCTGACACCATATCCATCCCATACATTGACTGAGGAAGAAGAATCTGCCTGACATTGTGGAATTACTTCCACATATCATGCTGAAATGCAGTGTTTGGGAAGTGGAGACAAACATTTTAGAATAGATGATTTAATAAAATAAATTTTTATCAAAGAGATTAGGGTGTATCCAAAATATTTGCACATATATTTTACAAAGCTTTTAAAATAGTCCTTGTTATATGGTTTGTAGGGATTTTCTTTCTCAAGCACTAGGAACAGAGTCTTAGAAGTAGCAAAGAGTCCATTTCAAGCACTTTCTCACAAAATTTATGAAATGATTTCTACTTTGGTGAATGAATGGAACTAACTGGATTTGTATTTGAAGCACACAATTCATTATGACCGCCATAATCAGAAGTTAAATTCTTTGGAGGCCAAAAATGATATTCTGATAGTCATTTCTCCAAAAGAGCAGGAACGAAGACAAAATATTACACGTGGGATTCTTTCCAGAAAGATAAAAATTTTATTTTATTTAAAATAGGCTTCCTTTCCCCGTGCTTCATTTTATGTTTAGTTATGATTGGGTAATCGTCATACCAATTTTGTCTGAAAAGAAGCAAACATTGCATTGATAGTCGGAATCAGTGTGATACGACGGCCCTACGCTATTAGCTCAACTCAATTCTAATAGGATTTTAGGCAGGATGCACCGTCAGTCTGTTCAATTAGAAGCTAGATAGGTTACATTTGTGCCTTAAAAACTACCTCAAAATTTATTGCTGTGTTTACACAGTAGCCGGTACAGTAAATTTTAAAAATCTCATGAACTAGCCATTTTTATGGGTCAGTACAACTTTAAAGGGAAGATATAATAGCATAATCATACCTCACATTTTTTCTTTAAAATTATGATGATTTTTTTCCTACTCAAGCGCTTGTAGCAATTAGGTTTCATGATGAATTACTACTTGTCAGGTTAAAGCACATTTTCTCAAATTGAGCTAGCTTGAAAGACCAAGCAACTGGTAGACATCACTATATCTTTTACTTTTCAAAAGGAGTGAGCTCTCATTTCTGCTGATTTTCAGTTTCAGCTCATTCTTGGCAGTTAAATCATAAGTCTCTAAATATAAGGGCTTATAAAGAGAGGGGGGAGTTACCAATACAAGCTGAATCTGATACCTATGTGAATTAAAATTGGCTGCTTCTGACCAAATGAATATTTTTACCTTAGGCCACAGTAAAGCAGTTTCAGATGGAAATAAGAATAACCATTGATCTGTTTCCTATAGCCTCTGGGCATTCTGATATTGAATGTAGGCCTGGATAAACAGTTGTTATGATTTACCCAGCACCTACCCCTCAGGGGCTGGTGTCAAATTAATCTCCATGTCATCAGTGCCTTCGCAACAGGTCTTAAACAGTCTTCTCTCTCCCTCTAAGTCCCAGATCAACAGTTGTCAAGGTCTGGGTCAAGCTGTGCTTCTGCCCACATAGTGGCACTGTCAGCACTGTTGGCTGCTCAAATGATTTTTTAAGCAGAGCAGCCGGTTGCCTTCAGCAGCGATGCTTTTGGGGGCACTTCGTGCTGTTCACCCAGAGTCTCTGGCTGCTCTACAACTGTGCTAGTTAAGGGATCGACAGAAGGAACAACAAATGACTACAATTAGCATTCGCCCTGCTCCCGCAGAAGAATTTCATTGCTATGGCAACAGGAGTTGCCCAGACAACACAGGGCTTTGGCTTAGAACAGTGTACTGCATTGTACCATGTATGGAACAAAATAGCCATGGATCAGGCTCTTGCTTCATGGCAATGAGATCTCTGCCATCATATTTAAGAGTAATTAACAAGAACTGATTTCTTAATTTGCAGAGCTCACCAAGGTGCTGGCTGTTAACAGCCTAAGCAAAATATCATTGATCCATTGTTTTGAAATTTCACAAAATAATTAAAGAATGATTAAATTAGATCCCGTTCATATTGTGTTCTATTTCTAAACATCGTAAGAGGCAGCCAAGACTGTTTTTTTCTGCTTACAAATGCCTTTTCCCTTCTGTCAGTTACTTGATACAAATGTATGTCTATGACTAATGACTAATTAATATGCGTTACCTTGTATCTGGCTATTAAGCCAAGTTCTAGAAAGCTGTAGTTGCAGCAAGAAGGAACAATGTATCCAGGCAACTTACAGTAAGAGGTACAATTCTGAGGTCTTCCAAATCATTTAACAACAAACAGGAGAACATCTATCATACTCTTTTTGAAGTAAACTTTCAAAGCAGCAAAGTGAAAGTCCTTGAGATCTGGCTGGTGGCAATAGTATAAGTAAGATGGGACAAGTCATATAAATGGCATAAAAATGACTTACCTTGGTCACTATTACATATCCCCATAGTTCAACTACCTATCTACCTGGACCAATGCTCCTCCCAGTCACGTGAACCAATGTATGGATCCTACCAGATGCATTCTTAAGGAACCATGGGAGAGGCTATGTCTTGCAAAGCAGAAAGAACAAGGCTACTTCTTGGCAAAGTTTTGGCACATGCCAGTTGTCTTTGTGAAATCTGTAAGACTCAGGTATTTCCAGAATACAGTCTCTTTCTCAGTCAGTGTACCCATCAGCAAGAGACACAGCCGTAGCACTCAAAGCAGCTCGCATATCCTGAGTGCACAGACCGTTATGTGGCTTGATTTAGTTCTCACAAGTCCTATATAAGGGACATGTAATTCACGCTCACTGACAGACAAAGAAACTGAGGTACAGAGAGCAGGACCTGATCACCAAGTCACAAAGCTGGGATTCCAAGCCGAGTCAGCTCTCTAAGGGTTTGCTTCACTGACACCACATTAAGCAACACTGTAATTTTAGATCTCCAGTCTCTTTTCAGAACTTAAGTACAAACTTTATAATGGGACAAATGTTAACGGAAAAAGGCATGGTAGCCGAGAAACATAAGGATGCTAATCTGATCCTTAAATTTCTTCAATGTTTATCTAGGGATATGGGTGAGTAGGGGCTAAAAAGAGAAAACCTAACTCTCCTGAACACATGACTTTTGATCAGGTTCATAATGCCTGGAAACATACATGCAAACAGAAGCCTGCATTTATTAAGCGTTTATTCAGCACTTGTTTTCAGGAATTCATGACTCCTTTAAAAAGCGTTCATTTTACAAGTGGTATGTAGCTGCAAATGAAAGCTACACAGATTTTACTGCTGGGCAGAAATGAGGCTGCATGGAAGTGCCATCTACATAACTCAGATCACACTGTGCTACTATTCCCTGGGTTGAAGACAAAAGTCAAATTATTTTAGGGTTAAAAACCCATCTTAAAAATATAAATAGACCCACTAGAATAAGTCAGATTACTTTTATAGAAGTGAAGTGCAAATACTTGATTTCTTGGTAAGCTCAATTTGTGAAATTTCTATTCTCAAAAAGCAATGGATATTATATACACAATTTTAATGTACAAGAGTATTTGTAAACTGAAAACTTCAGGCAACATGGAAAACAAAGCTTGTTATGACTCTAAAAATGTTAAACTAATGCAATACCAAAAAAATACCAAGTTTTCACCATAATGTTATTTTGGGATCCAAAGTTATGTTATATGGGAAAGATTATTTCTCTTTGAACACATTTGAGTAGTGGCAGTCCTGAGAATATGAGACAAAAAAGTGAAAATGGTAGCAAAGCAAATATCTTTCTACAACACTGCCTGAGGCCCAGTATTTTCCAAATATCTACATTTTTATTTTTGATCATAATGAACCTCATCATTCATAATGAAATGAACACAGTTAAGCAAGTGCCTGCAAACAAACTCTAGAACAATTTGTCTGACGTCCAATTCGTGGACATTTCAGGATAACAGAAGCGGAATTATGAAAGTGTCCATGAAAGCACGAGGATCCAATAAAAATAATGTTAAAGTGTCCTGAAAGGCATAGTGTGCTATGGAAATGGATTTTACCCAAAAAACTTGTCAGCTCTTATGGGCTTAGAGAGCTCACCCTTGGCATTTACTTGTTTTAAATAAATTAAAAGAGAAGGGAAGTACACAAATTGCACACGTTTCCAACCCCTCCAAACTAGATCTATGTTCAGAAGCCTTACAAGGGAATTGTCCAGTCTTTGTCTTCAGACATCTTCACAGCTGTAGCTACTTAGTTCACATATGTACTCAGGTCATGTCTCCGAGCTCACTTTTCCTACTCCTCTTCGGCACAAGAGGAAGTGAGCACAGCGAGAGCCACCCCACTACCCCTGTGTCTTCTCCTGATATTTTTGAGTGCATCTTTCACCTCAGAAAAAAGAACCTTGTGCTTGCACTCATAGATTGGCGATTTATTTCAGTGATTTATAATACGGGACTTGTTATCACAGATCTGAGTTCAACTCCCGCCTCTGTCATTTGTCACCTTTATGATTTAGTACAAGTTATTTGGGCTTTCTAACCCTTGGCTTGAACAATGCAAATGCAGCCCCCAGCAGTGTCTGGAGTGGTGTTACTCTTCTGGCAAGCTCATCTGAAAGGGACTCGGCTTTTTCCTGGGATGCCAGGCACAAGCTATGCCAGTCTTACCACTTATCAGTGATCAACTGCAGACACAAATTCAATGTTTGAACTGTCTCTGCCATGTGATACCGATGATAATTTGTAAAGCCCCATTTTCATAATAAATAAAACATGGAGAATGAAAACTCTACACAACTTTGCATTTTGAAAAACAAACTCTACCATAAAGTCCTGGGTTAACCATGGCAGTCAGGTCTGAGGACAATTATTCCATGCCACTTGTTGCTGTGGGACAATGGCCTTGTACCCTGTAAAGATGTGTCACTGGTTTTGATTTAATAAAACCAAACTGATTGGCCAATAGCCAGGCAGGAAGTATAGGCGGGGTGACAAGACTAGGAGAACTCTGGGAAGAGGAAAGGCTGAGTCTGCAGTCGTCACCCAGATGCACAGGACACAAGATGAGGATGTCTCACTGATAAAAGGTTCCAAGCCACATGGCTAACAGACAAGAATTATGAGTTAATTTAAGATGTAAGAATTAGTTAATAAGATGCATGAGCTAACAGGCCAACCAGTTTATAATTAGTGCAGGCCTCTGTGTGTTTCTTTAAGACTCAATGTCTGAGGGATGGGGCAGGACAGCAGCCTCTGTGTACAACTTGTAGTATTACCAATATGTTAAACCAACTTCCAAATACCTTTTAATATCAATTCTTCAATACTACTCATATGAACTCTTAGTGTGTTATGTTCTATTAAGAATGTTACATTCATTACCTGATTTTAATCTTTATTTTAGTCAAGTGGACTGTGAACCCTAGGCTTATTTTTCTATTTTAATGCATATATACGGTGTTGTGTATGCTATGCATTCTCATTAGAATTAATTGACTTGGAGTCAGATTCAGCACTCGTTTTCAATTATTTAGAAGTCATAGAATGTTTCAAAATGACACATATTCTAAGTACTAAATGTTCACTGATAATGAAGAAAATGTTCATGGCGAGGGCACAGCCAAGACAGCATCATTCACATCACAGAAATAATTTTCAATAAAATTATAAAATATTAAAACTTAATGAGCACAGTCTCAATTAGGAAAGTGAAAATCTGTTCATTAAACTTGCAGATGATACTTAGTTGGGTGGGGGTTAAATGCTCTAGTAGAAAGATATCGAATTTAATATGACCTTGATAGATTGGAGAAATGGTTCATCAATATCAGGATGAAGTTAGTTGAGAGGAATGAAATGGTGGAACAGAACACAGAAGAAGCACAAACACCATACGGACCATAGAGAAGAAAGCTTTGGAACATTCCTGGAGGGAGCATAAAGAAGCCACAAATGCAATCATCTGACTAGGGGTGACAATGTGGGCTGTTTGTTTTCTTTACCCTATCAGTGATTTATAAATCTATCAGCACATTAAAAAACAATGGGAGTCAAAGCCATAGTGTCCCGGCTCTATCATATGACAGTTAAATAAGAATATGTGGGCATGAGGCTATCTACTGTGTTATTAAAAAGCCCTCTAGGGTGGACCCATGGCATGGCTTAGTGGGTAAGGCGCCTGTTACCAGGCCACAAAACCTGAGTTTGTTCCCTGAACTCACTGCCTCAATTCCTACAAGTCTTCTGATATCCACACTTAGGCTATGGCACATGTAAACACACACAAACACACACACACAAATAAGTGAAAAGCAAACAAATAAAATAAAAAAAGAGACCTCTCTTGGGTTTTCTAACATGGACAGAGATCACAGGGTATGTAGTACGGGAACACAATCAAAGCCTTTGTGTGTGTAGTATATGTATGCCTAGTTGTATGTGTGTGAGGATGTACCTGTGTGGACATGTGTTTGGAGGCCAGAAGCTGACATCAGGATATTTAATCACTTTCCACTTTATTTTTGAGACAGGGCTTTTAGCTCAACCCAGAGCTTGATAAATGGATAGGTGATCTGGCCAGTGAGCTCTAGGGATCGGCCTGCCTCTGCCTGATCCACGCTGAGATTAAAGAGCATGTGTGCAGCATGCTTTCACATCAGTGCCGAGGATCCAAGGGAAGGTTGCCTATGCGAGACAAGGACTTTACCTACAGAGCTATGTTCCAACCCCAAATCATTACCTTTCCATCCATATGAAGAATCGCATACACACAAAACAGAGCTGTCACTGTGTATGATCAGGCAGCTGGAACATGGTTTACAAAGAAAAACTATTTAATATAAATGCTCAATGATGATTCAAAATACTTAAAGCAGAAACAAGATGATCTAGATAGCCAGTTCTCAAAGTATCTTTCCCAGACAAGCAGCACTTGAATATATTTAAGATGGCCAATTATCACTCCCTCTACAAACCTACTGCCCCTGTAGAAATCTGTGATCTTTATATCCTACCCCTAGGTAATTCTGCTGTATGCTAAAGATGGAGAACCGAGGTTCTCAGCCCAGCGGGCAGCCTTCTGAGTTTATACAGGGCTTATTTTCTATAATAATTACAGGATTATCAAAATGCTCTATTTCGAAAGCCCTTTTGAAGTCCTCCTAGAAATCAGTGGGGTACACAGGCAATTTTTAAAAATCAATATATGAAAGCCTTCCATGTTATTTATTAAATAGATTCATATGTTAATTTCAATGGAAAAATATACTAGAGATTTTAAAATGGTCTGGGAAGCAACCTTAGTTTGTGAGCTTGACTTTTTACTGTTCAACTTGCTAGGTGACATGAAATTGACTGGGTATTTACACAGATCCATGAAGCTGCTGCTTCCCCAAAACCTCTAGGGAAGGAAGTTCCCAGCTATGCACCACGGATGTTTAGGTCCATGTCCACTTTCACTCACCCACCTCTACCCCATCATTCTACACCATCAAAAGTTGGTAGCATGCAATTTTATTATTGTTGGGTCAAAATATATGGATTAATCTTATTTTTTGGCTGGTAACATTGAAAAGCCATCACAAATAGAAATATAACAGTTTATTCGAGTGAAGTAGTAAGACGAAGGGGTAATGATGTTTAAGTTTCTGACCTTTTTTAAACAGACTGCAGTTTGTTGAGAAATATGAAGATTTCTGTCCATTTCTTCATTTCTGTTCTTTTTTTTAACTTCACATTTTGTCAGTTAAAATAATGATGGAGAAATATTTAATTTCTTAGCAAGTTGCGAACATTTTGTCAGATGGCTAAAAATCCTGAAAGTTATTCTCTATGGTGAGGATTTACTGCATACGTACAGTATCTCAGGCTACTGGCTAGGTGCAATGTAGTGCAGTCCAACCTACTCAAGCCGACAACATGAACAAAACAAAATTCTTCCTATCTGCTAGCCTACGGTGGTAAGAATTTTAGAGGCAATGTAGAAGCCAAGCCCTAGGAAAGTCAAGCAAGCCCTAGCTAGCTAAGGAACACTTAGTGATCCTTACTCTAATCCACTGGGTATCATTCAAACACTGTTAAGAATTTAGGTTCTCTGAAAAATACTCACAGCTAAATTATATATAGCACATGTGAACATTTTAAAATGCCAGCAATGTTTATAAATGAATTAACAGTAAACTTTACCTTCTCTTTTACGATTTTAAAATGTTCTGCTCTTCACAGATGTTTCTACAATGAAGAGACTAAATTAAACTGGTTTCTAGACAAACGCAGTCTATGCTTTACTTTCATTGGGTATTCTTATTACAAATGACACAACAGTTGGTGGCATTTATAAGTGTCACAAATAGTTTAAACACAGCCATGGAAAAAGCCCAGACACTGAATGGAACATTTCAGGGGCTTGTCAGACCTTTGGCATTGGGACACAATATTGACACATAATGAAGATCAAGCTTAAGGACCACGCAAGGTCGGGTGGCGGTGGCACACGCCTTTAATCCCAGCATTTGGGAGGCAGAGGCAGGAGGATCTCTGTGAGTTCGAGGCAAGCCTGGTCTACAAGAGCTAGTTCTAGGAAAGGCTCCAAAGCTACAGAGAAACCCCGTCTCGAAAAACAAAACAAAACGAACCGTGCAGCTGAGTTACAAAAAAATAAAGAATATCATAATGTTTTAAGAAAGTTCATGATTTTGTGTTCAGCCACAGCCATATTCCACTTAATGACGACTGCCTCAGATTGGACATACCTGTCAGGTCTTGATTATAAACAAAAGTTAATCAAATATGGATGCTCAATCTGCAAAAGCATAAAAATTCTAAATGTGGAAGAAAATTAAGTGTTTAGGTAGTCTAATACTGTATCCTGAGGAAAAAAAAATATATTCAGGGAGGGACCTGGGGATACACACTCAATGAGCCCTACCCCTTAGCCGTACTTCCATAGAATCGGCATTTAAAGGTTAGTTTAGCTTCTTCTTCATATCAATTCTTGTTAACTCAAGATTATCATAATTAGTACAATTCTGAAAAAAATTGTGGGAGATAATATAAAATTTTGTGTGACAAAAAAGAAAGCAATCATCGAGAGGCAACTATGTATCTCTCTTCTGGATCTGTCGCATGACATAAATAGAATGACGTCATACATGTTAATGAACTGTGTGTCATACTAGTACATGTTAATAAACAGGAAAAAGTAATTCAAATTTACCATAAAATTAAACCCACACATCATAAGTGAGTTACATTAAGAGTTTACCTGATTTGTGTTTATGAGCTACAAACAGATCTGAGAACATATTGTACCATATTCAAGCAATATTTCTTGATTAACAGCAACCATTAAGTGTAATGAATGTATATCAGATTTAGAGTTGGGAGGATTATTCTTCAAACATAGTTACATGGCAATTTGCTTATTCCTTTTTCCATATAGTCATTCATATATAGATTCACTACAAAAATGGTTTGCTGACAACTTACCATGGAAGAGTTAATTTTTCTAGGATATTCTTGGAGAGTCAATGTGTAGCCAGAGAAGCATGAGGATAGCTACCATATGGCTGCTATTATAGTACAAGGACAAGATAATAAACAGGTGAACTGAGGCGATTTCAACAGAACAGGATAAGCAGGTGGGGAATTTGATAACAGTTATTTTTTATGTTAACATTGTAGGCTAACCATTCTTAAATCCCTTACTGAAGTTTTGTTATGTGGATTTTAATAGTAACTTAAAGTGACATGGAGACGTTCAACTATATGTTTGGCGTGCGTATTTTGATAGAATTCTCAATGGGAGTACAGAGATATAGTTTAGCTTAGTGGCAGAGTACTTTCCGAGAAAAATGGGAAGATAGTACTTCTAGCAAAGCTAGCCAAATTATAAAATGATACTCAAGTTACTTGTTGGGTAAATGCAGATCAAAATCACAATGGTATATCTTACCTGGAGTGCTGAAATTCTTATGCCCTGATCATAGAAGTATATACTGGCACAACACTGTGGGAAACTTGTAGGTGATGTTTCCAAATGCTCAATATACATAAACCGAATGAAAGAGTAATTACACTTCTAAATAACTGACAGAACCAAAGAACAATATAATAACAGAGTTCTTAGCAGCAGTGTTTGTAATAGTCCAAAGCTAAAAACATAGCTACTAATATGACAAAAATATAAATAGTTCTGTATAGTAAAATACCACACAAAAGAATGAATGAATTGCAACTTCATATAACAACATGGCTATGCAGCATATTGTTTTATTTATATAAAGCATAGGCTAAAAGTAGATTATACTAGCACAGTCAGGTATATTTGGAATGTGAAACACTGGCTGAGAGGAGTTGGAAGGAGCTACTGTAGTTCTATTTTGGTTTCAATCTGCATGCTGGTTCCACGGTTAAGTCCATTTTGCAAACCTTAATCATGCCTCATACTTAGGAATTATGCACTTTTCCATATGTATGTTTTCTTCATTTAAAGTATATGCACAACATGAGGGAAGAAGCTAGAGTTTATATGGAGAATTTAAATCAAACCAAACATCTGCAAAGCAATCAAATACACACTGCCAAGCAATCTAGTGAAACAGAGGAGTTTTACTATGCAAGAATGTGTGTATTTGTCTCCTATCACTCATTTGAGAAATAGGATTTTGTATTTCTTGCATGATGAAAACAGGGCTTAAGAAGAGCTTCATGTAAACTAGATGAGATTATAGGTAGGATTGGAGGGCTGGGTAAAAAGAGAACATGTGACTATACCACATGGGACTACAACTGAGGGAGAAACAAAGCCCCCCCTTTTGGGGGGTTTTGGAGACAGGGTCTTACTATGTAGCTCTGGGTGGCCTAAAACTAGCCATGTAGTACAGGCCTGTCTCCATCTGTGGAGATTAAAGACATACACCACCAAGCCTATCAAAACCAAAGTTTTAAAACAGATAAGCAGGGGCTCAGGGGCATGAACCACCATGGGGAGAAGGCTACCAGCAGGCTATAGAAAGTGACCAGAATATGCCAGGTTAAAAAGTTATTCTCAAAGCCCTTTCTGATAATTAAAACATACAGATGCATAGAAGACAGAGCTCATTTCTAGGACATAGTCCAAGTTTCTACAAGGCAGTCCCTAGACTCATGGACTTCCATTACCTCACTCCATTACTCACCCTGAGCAGACTGTGTCTTTTATATTTAGACAAGAGGAAGAGAATTGAGATCAGTGAAAGAGGAGAAAGTAGGTTAATAGAATGGAGAGTAGTAGGCTGTGTCCAGTTTCCCGTAAGAGAGCAGCAAACAAAAAGGCCAGTGTTTAAGAAGTGATGAAAGCCTTGAGACCGATGAGAGAGGAAGTGGCTGCCAAAGGTCACACTGTGGCAACAGGTCTGGCAGAGCCTGCCTTTGCTCTGTATAACCAGACCAGCTCTCCCCTAATGTGCTGGCCTCTACTTATTTCTGTTGTCTCATTTAAAAAAGAAAAGAGGCAGGCACATCTGCAAAGATGCCAAATAGCAATCAATTTTAAGTGGGTTTTTTTTTGGATCATTCCTTTTCCTTTAGGACCTGAGGAGGACCAAGCTTAAAGCTATGAAATGACACCTTGGATTAAATAACACTATCTCCATGGCTTACCAAACACAGTGTAAGACCTCCTTAAAGCAGCTCCGTGTTCCGGTGTAGTGAGAAGACTGCTAACAGAACACGTAAGCTATTTGCCTATAATCCTTGAGTTTGTATAGGTCCCACATTACTGGCTTGTCAGGACCAAACACAAGAAGCTATTAACATGTTCAAAACTAACTCCGAACAGAATTTACTAGTTCTTGCTTAAGTGTGGTATGTTAGCAAACGAGGATTATACTTTTATTTGCATATCGTAATATTTTCTGCTACATAAATGCTTGAACAGAAAAAGTATGTTTAGATAATTTAATAGGCCCAATAATCATATTTCAAGATAAAAAGTTACCAGGATCTTTTAATCTTAAGATTGTGACATCAGAGCAGATGAGGAGCAAATGGGAGATGATCTGTTCTATTTAGCATTTCCAGTGCGTCTCCATTGTCCTATTCCTCTAGAAACTGGGATAAGGCAGCTTTTTTGACTAATTAACCTAAAGAGGTTTGACTAATAGAAGAAGATTGCAGGCATAATTATTTAAATGATCATGTACATAGAACTTAATGATCATTATCATTTATTCTAATATTATTGCTAATAAATGGTAAAGCTGTTTAAGCTAAATGCTGTCACTTCACACCAAGTACATCATGGCCAACAGTTATAATTCCTAATTTATTTGGGAATCCATGAGACATTGTGGCTTCCCTTAATGCTGATGCTTATTTCAGTGTACAGACCTTTAAAGAGGAGACAGTATTTTTAGTATTTACGCCCTTATCTAGGGCACTAACAAGCAGTCATGCTGTTATTTCCCTCTATGCCACAGTCCCAGCTAATAGCAGCTGTATCCCTGGCTTTCAGGAGATCAATGTGATATATAAAAATTCCCCTTTCTCTACAAAAGAGTCAATGATTGTATAACTAACACCAATGTTTCAAATGCTAATTTCATTCCATTCTCTCGCTTACCAGGATTCAGTGGATAGAGACTGTCATCAAGTTCTTATGTACCCCTGGAAGGCTACTTCTGCTCGAAAAGGCAGAAACAGTGAAGTGGTACTTGAGGTTTCCCTAGGCTCGTTTCTATTATTATTTTCTCTCAGCTTAAGAGTGACAAGAGAAAAAGAACTCAGAAGTGTGCTGCAAAATCAACGGCCAATGTTATCTATAGATATACACAAAGGTTGGAGGACTATTTTATATGCAAAAGCACAGATATATATTTGTCTTGAGCAAGGGACACAGCCATTACTGCATTCTTATCATCCCCTGTCCTTCCTCAGGAATGCACTTTGAAGAGCAATTTAGCTTTTAGATTGCATATAAATAGTAATCTGAGGTCTAGAGTATAAAGGAGGTCTCTTTCGGGTCTTATAGATTACTGGGAAAGAGAAAACAAAGGGAAAATAAAAGTACAACAGTGTCCAGTAGGAAGAAGGGAGGCAGATACCTAGCAAAAGGAATTTTGGGTAACTGTTTTATCCCTTCCTCTTCTCCTTGAGATAGGGTCTCATGTGGCTTAGGCTGCCTTTGAACCCATTATGTAGCTAAAGATGACCTTAGATTTCTGGTCCTCCTTCCCCTTCTGAGTGCTGGGATTACAAGCATGCACCATCCTTATTAGATGTTAGGGATGGAACGCACAAGCTTACTGCTTGCTAGGTAAACACTCTACCAATAGTAACAACCCAGCCTCCTCATTATTCATCAAAAAGGATAACCTTACTAGCTCACAACCTGGGTCTCTCCAAATGGATGCTTACTGTACGGCTCTCTGCAGAGTGAAGCGAGAGGGAGAAGCTGGAACAAATTTCCCAAGATGAAAGTAGCAGTATCTTTTACACGTTAATCTCGTTAGAGACATAGACCATTCCTTGCTGTGCCATAGTGTCTATTCTTTCCATTGTAACATGCTATTGTTTCAAGTTAATGTCAGTGTCATGCGAGTTAAGCTTATGTTCTTATTGTTTTCCCTAATTTTTCCTGGTTTCATTATTGTGATTCCCAAGGGGGAATGTTAAGAGTTTATTTTCTATTTTAAAAAAGTTTTTTAGCCTTTTGTGTGTGTGTGTGTGTTTGTGCGTATGAGTGTGGGTGTATATGTGTGAAGTGTCCACAAGCACACATGTATGTGGAAGCCAGAGTTTGCTTTCAGATTTCAGATGTATTTCTATAATTGCTCTCCATCCCTATTGTTTGAGAGAGGGTCTCTCACTGAGCCTCACTGAAGCTCAGGGATTCTGCTAGGCTGCTTGGCCAAGAGATACAGGGACCCACTTGTTTCCAATCTCTCCTTTCACCCTCATCCCAAGGATTAGGAATCCAGGCTCCAGCCACTGCCTCGCCTTTTTATATGGCACTGGGGATCTCAATATCTTCATGCTTGTGCTCTGAGTTCTTTACATGCTGTAATCTTTTAATTTTCAGGTATTTTTTTCTATCGAACAGATCACACTGATTCATGTATTTAAATAAGGTAAGGAACTATTTATAGTAAAGGGAATTAGTTTTAATCTTGCTTATTAGTATACTTGTTCAGCATACCTCTAAAAATGTGTTTAAAAATTAACATTTTCTTCTATGATACACGTGTGAGAAGAAAGATTACGTGTGAAGAGTAGAGAGAAACTAGCATGTTCAGATGTGGTATACACTGTATGCTCAAACTTTTTGTTTCCCAGACAATGTATGGGGTACATCGTATATTTTAATTTTAAAAGAGCTCAATTAAAAATAAGGTTAAAGGCTAAATCATATGCCAAAATCAATCCACCTATTTGGATCTGGACTACCCTCTAAGCTGCCTGTGGAAAACAGCTTGTTCCCAGTGAGGCACTGCTGGAACAGGGGAGGAGGTAGATACCTTACGTCATCAGAGAGATGTTTTTAAAGGTGATTGTGAGGCCAAAGCCTTTTCTCTTTTGTGTTTTCTGATGACAATGTGATCAGTTTGCTCCACCATGTATTCCTGCATGTGCCTCAACAAAGCCAATACATGCTGACCAACAGCATATGGGCTGAGAGCCAAAATAACCCTTTTTCCTTTATAAATTTATTATTTTAAGATTTTCTACAGTAACAGAAAGGGGTCTTAAAAAATTAAATGCACTAGTTGAGATTCCAAATCACCAACTATTTGCCTCTCAAGAGTGATTCCAGCTACTATCACTAGCAATAGTGGAGAGAGTGCCTGAACTGGTCTTCCCCGTAATCAGATCGGCGAATACCCTGTCATCATAGAGCCTTCATTCAGTAACTGATGTAAATAGAAACAGAGATCCACAGCCAAGTTCCAGGTCAAGCTCCTGGAGTTCAGTCGAAGAGAGAGGGAGGAAGAAAAATATGAACAAGGTGGGTCAAGATCATGAAGAAGAAATCTACAGATACATCTGACCCAAGCTCATGGGAACTCACGAACTCTAGACCGACAGCTGTGGACCCTGCATAGGACCGAACTAGGCCCTCTGCATGTGGGCAACAGTTGTCCAGCTTGGTCTGTTTGAGGGGCCCCTGGCAGGGGAACCAGGATTGATCCCTGGAGCCCATTCCCTATGGTGGAATGCCTTGCTCAGTCTTGATGTGGTGGGGAGGGGCTCAGTCCTGCCTCAACTTAATGTGCCAGGCTTTGTTGATTCCCTAAGGGAGACCTCTTGGAAGAGTGGATGGGGGATGGGTTGGATACTTTTTATATGGACAACAATTTTGAAAACTGGTTTCTCTATCTTTGGCTACTTACATTAATGAAGGAAAATAAAATAGATGAAATATCAAAGTAAAGCTAAAGGTGTCCCAGAAATCAGCACTTTAGCCACAAGTACCATTTTCTTCAAGCGCTCAGATAATGTAGTTGGTGCATGCCTGGAAGAAACTCAGCGGCATTCAGGTCCCCACTATTCCTGCTCTAATGCCATCCACAGATGCGACACAAGTACAGAGCAATGCCAAACCACACATCATGTGTGATGCTCCAAAAGGTTTCATTATTTCCCTAAATGATCACAAATTTTAAATAAAAATACCCTCTAAAAGTGTAATGAGTCTTTTGGGCCTGTGTGCTAACCCCTCTCCATCTGCTCACGGCCACCAGAGCTCTGTGTCATGTGTGGAATTTGTCAGAGCCTTTTGGCCATTGAGGACAGGCTGCCCTTGGTTACAGGGTCTGAGAAGCACCCTGTCTGCATCTTTTCCTCTCAACCTTCACACAGAACTCTTGCTACACAAGCAGTCATCTTCTTTCCCCCTGGACCATCAGTGCAAAAATTATCTTCTGTCTTCCTGATTGATTTTCTTCCACATTCCCTAGAGGTTACACATCATCCTTCACCACTCTTTCCTCCCACACTTCCAGGAAGAGATTTTATATCCTAGTTTTCAGGGGAAATCAATATGATATGTGAGACCTTTGAACTCTCCTCTATAAACAGTTACTTCCACTTCTAGTGCAACATCCTCCCTTTGTACTGTCCAAGGCCTATCAGCCTTCATGGCTAAGTCGCCAGGAGCTTCACCCTCACTACTGAATCTCAACTTCTTACCTTCATAGCATCTTTGCTTCTAACTACAAAGGCAGTACAATGCAGGCAATACTCGCCACATGAAGGGCAACTCTCAAGGTGTACACACCTCTCCAATCCTAACTATTAGTCTTTATACGCACCCCCTTATACACATTCTTCCGACCACGTAGGCAGCATGGTTCTACTTCCATTGTCCTTCCAGTCCTATCTTTGTGCCCTTCTATACAGCCCGCCTACTGCTCATTCAGTCTTGCTGATATGACCTTTGGGGCTGTGTTGACTGTTCTTTCTCTTGGCTTCTATGCACAGGAAAGGTAGATTCAATGAAACTACTCCTCCTTTGGTTTCTTTCCTTATCTATTACATCTAAATGGCATTGAGCCTGCAAACACACCTTTTTGCCAATGGAATTGAGACCACAATGCTAAACTCTAAACTCACCCAGCTAGCTTGCTCTATAGTCCCACTCTTCCAATGGGTCTTCAGTGCTTAACCCAATTTAACATATTCTCACAGTTTTTCACTATGCCAATGAAAATTTAGTCTTTAAACAGCAAATCAGTATAACAAAACAACTTCCTATAAGTATTAATACAAAATTTTGTCTGTCAAGTAATGTGTTTCCTGTGGGTTGTATATGACCACTGTTTTAAACCAGAGTATCCACAATCACACCCTAAGAAGAGAAACCTTCTGAGATGGGTCTATTAATATTCCCTTCTATATGGGTTCATCAGTCCCACTGAGAGCTCTTTGCAACCATATATCACCCTACCTCATGTGTATCTGGTCCTGAGGGATGTGAGAGACAACAGGAGGTAGGAGGGGGCGGTAGGAGATGCCAATGAATGACCTTGCATGAGTAACCCCAATACACTCACGGCTTCACCAAGTTGAATGTGGATGGAAGTTTCTTTGGTCTGTGAATGCTCGATCTGGGATAGACATTTCTCTATCTAGGAAAAGTAATGCAGTAGTAATCAAACAAAATCAATAACTATTGCATTGTGAGAAATTTGGTAAAATCAATATATCTTTTCATATCCATAGGGGAAAAAAATCCAAATTTAACAGTTAAATGAAAGTAGAGTTCAGAGACTCTCTAACATCTACTCATAGACTCCTTAAGCCACATTTTGAACCAAGAAAAAGGAGAGATTTGGAATGGGCCAAATCATTTAAGAGATTATCATAATCACAGCCCACTATGGAACACAAACAGAAGAGACATGTTAATCATGACAGCAATCTCAGGGAAGTCAAGGACATTATTTTCCTTATACAATAGTTGCTCATTTTCTTTTCACTCAATTTACTCCAGGCTTTAGCATACATTTGTGAATGCTCATTGCTCAAGACACATTTGCTGTTTCCTGCATAAATGGCCTTTGAAAACAATTTGAAATCTTCACTACTTGAGAGTTTTCTGGGCTGCTCATGCTTAAGAGTCTGCCTGATAAAGACTATGACAAAAGGTGGCCCTGTCCTGACTATAAAATTGGAGAAGAAAGGCCTTTGCAGTGTACTCCCCAGTGCATCCTTACTCTGGCAGGAGCCCTGCTGCTGTGATTCTTCTTCTTTTGCTTGACTACATAGTAAATATAAGAAACTGATATTTGAATAAAATCTGAAAAGCACCCAAATTGCTTTATGTTCCTGGACTTAAAAAAAAACTTAAAATATCTAATTTTTTGACAGTTACAAGTAATATTTAATTCTGCTTGAAAGCCCAAGCATAAAGGTGTCAAAAACAATTAGCATTTTAATAGCTCCCTTTCTTAGGTTATTAGGCAGGCACAAGTTCATCAGCAAGAGAACAAAAAATCCTCTCAAGCAAATAAGCCAATAATACTTAGAGAAATCATACAATTTCACTACATTGTTCCTTATGCTCTTTCTATATTAAATAGGATACATTTAAAAGAAATAGAAATGGATGTTGTCACCATCTACCACTGTGATGAGGTTCTCTTGGCAGGGACTCTTTTCCCGTTGGGCTCCTTGCTTTTAAAGAAGCCGATAGATAGTTAGCACTCAGTAGACACCCCTGAAAATCTTTGTGGTTTCCTAATCCTACCCCAGGCCACATTCTTGCTGCTGAAGGAAAAGAAAGGTAGAGAAGTAAGGGGACCCACAACTGTATGGATTAGGGCTAAGCGTGGCTGTAGATGGAAGTTTTTGATGAACAGACACAAAACCTGACTTGTATGTCTCCCTTTGAGCTATTTTGCAGTGAAATATGCTAATCCAAAGATATTTAACTGGCTCCACATTTAATTCTGACTTCAAATCTTGAAGAGTGGCGGAGCAGCTGTGCCTAGAGGCAATACAATCTTATTTCTATAAAAATCTTTCAAAGCTCCATATATAAGTGGGAGTGTAAAAATAGATAATCAAATCCAAATTAAGGCTATTAAGAACTGATTTACTGTAAAGATAATATAGCAAAATTTTGTTTAGGTTATGGATGTTCACTAAAAATGTGTAATACTTGTTTGCCTAAAATTTTGATTATGTTTTATCTTATTTTGTCACAGTTAAATAGTTTTATCATTAGGGTTTTTAATTGCATATAGTTTGTAAAAATCTTTACTGATTACTCTCTATCCATTTAACTGGGGAAAAATACTAGTGTATCTCTTAATGAAAAGAAAAACCATCTAAGTAGGATGCAATCAAATCACACGCAGATGCACCATGAGGGGGTGACTGAACAATTCACATTTGTAGCCTCTGTCACAAAAGGAAGAAAAATACCCAAGGATGATAAGATCTGTAATACTTGGAAAAGCACTAGCAACAGGGGTGTATCCTAGGTTACAGTGAAAACAAATAGTTAAGAAAACAGGATCATTGAGCCCTTACAACTGTTTAAACCTTCATGTTGTCTGTGATCAAGTTCTGCAGACAAGCACTACTGGCCAGCTCCTAGGGGATCCTCCTCCTGCCATTCTCTCTCTTCTTACTCATCCTCCACTGAGTCTACTTCTCCAGTGTTTCTTCTTTTGTTAAAAAGGTTCATCATTAGACAACCCATTGGCTTATAAAAGACTAGCACTACTCCGGGGCCAACTCTTTCTTCCTGTCTTAGAATACCCAGTGACACTTCACCTCCCTTGCACAGTTCACATGGCCACTGAAAGGACCTTCTGAATGCTTCCCTTCTGCTTTTCCCTGTCCTTTCAGTTCTATGTTCATTACTCAGATATGAAATGAGTCCAAATACCTTGGCCTGGCAACAAATTCTCAATGTTGCTCTTCTCTATGTGACCCTTTACTTTCACCAACCAGATAATTCATGAACCCCTAATTCAGAATATAAGATTTTCATTAAAAATGCTTTTAAATTTTTATTATGCTTAACTGAAAGAATAACTTGATATTTTCTCTAGGTTTGGACTTAATCGCTTGTTTCCATCAGCAGATCTAATCTTTCCTTCATTTTAATGCTAAACATTCACAACTACATTAGGGAAGGGTTTAAAAGAACCCTGAGCCTCTCAGGAAAGATCCAATCAAGACTACAGCCTACCTTCCAAATGTGATCCAACAGCCTTTCAAGTTCAGACCAGTGGTGGTCAAATATCTCCTTATGACGAAAAACAACATTTAAGGGAGGAGAAGAGGTTACTTGTACTCACAGTGAGGACATGAGCACTTGGCATATTAAGTTTCACTTATGTAGGTAGCATTCAGAGACTTGATTATGCTCCTAAGTGTGCATTAACTGTTCCATTCTAGCCTACACATAACAAAGTCTATTCATGTGACATGTTCTTTTTTAACATCTATGCTCTGACCATCAAACCAGCAGGGTACTGGGCTATCACAGAGACTAACACAGGCATACTGCTAGGTAGCCCTGACTCCACTCTACAGAACCCATGGAAGACAGATACTGAAAGGAATGTGGTAAGAACTGTGTTGTCATCCTACAGGAAGGTAGGATGTTAACAGAAACCATAGATCCTCAGGTTCTTAGGAGGTTCAGAGGGGCCCTGCTGAGAAGGTGCACATACTGCTGCTAGGGTGCACCCCGCTTTCAGGCTCTGCACGTATTTCTGTTTACACTTGGAAATCATACCTGAAATGCTGAAGCTAAGTCAGAGTTAATCTTTCAGACATTCTGATGGTGCCAAAATTTTGTATATGTACCCTAGCATTTAGCAAGTGAATAGAAATTACTACCAGTTCATCACGAACTAGACTGACTAGGTGTTTCTGATTTATCCACTCTTTCTTTCTCTTGAAGTTAGGGTTTCACTGTTTGGAGCAAACTGCCCTGACCTTTGAACTTGCATACTACCTTAGTCTCTTAAGTGTTATCTGGTTAGTTAGTTTTTGTTTTTTTGTCAACTCCATACAAGTGAGAGTCATATGGTATGAGGGAGCCTCAAATCAGTAATTGTATCAACCAGAGTAGTCTGCAGGCAAGTCTGTGGAGGCATCTTCATAGTTAATGAATGACGGATATGGGAGGGCCCAATCCATTATGGGAAGTACCACTCATGGGCAGGAGGTCTTGGGATACACAAGCCCCCTGTGCAGGTTGGGAGAGATGGCTCAGAGGTTAAGAGCATTGACTGTTTTTCCAGAACTCCTGAGTTCAATTCTCAGCAGCTATATGGTGGCTCACAGCCATCTATAATGAGATTTGATGCCCTCTTCTTGTGTGCAGGCAAACATGCAGACAGAACACTATATACATAATAAATAAATAAATAAATCTTTAAAAAAAGGCGACCTGTGCAAACCATGGAAGGCAAACCAGTGAGCAGGGTCCATCCATGGCTGCTACTTCAGTGCCCACTTCCAGGGGCACTGCTCTTCCTTGAATCCCTGCCCTTATTTTTCTTCATGATGGCCTATAAACGGGAAGATGATTAAACCCTCCCCCAAACCTAAGTTGCCTTTGGTCACAGTTTTTATCACAGTGACAGAAAAAGAAACTAATATAGAAAATGGTATTAGAGAGTAGGCAATTATTGTAACAAATTTGACTGTGTTGTTTTGGGGAGGAATGTGGAAGTAGTCAGAACTTTGGGCTGGAAAAGTGGTTAAGTGCTCAGCACTCAGTGGGTTATTCTGTAGGAGTCTTGAAGAGTACTGATAGAAACTTAGATGGAGGCCTGGCTTTTGAAATTTCAAAGCCTCCTAAAAACCCCATAGGAGTCATTGATGTGATAATTTGAATTATGAATTTGTGACTTCTGGTCAGCCTGGGTTGAATAAATGTTTGTGATTTACCAGAGTCCAGCCCACTGATATAAAATTTATGCTTTACTCTGACAGTTGATGTTGGTTTGCTGGCACTGAATGAATTTTTAAAAGGTTTACTTTTTTGTAAAGATTGCATAACTTTTAAAATCTTTTATATTGTAATATTAACAAGAGTTCCTGGGGACAAGCAAGAAAGGAAATGTTATGGGCTAACAGAGATATATTTGCGTGTAAAGTTGACAAGGGGTCAAATGTATTGGTTAGCTTTTTGTCAACATGGCATAAGCTAAAGTCATCTTGAGAAAAGAGAACCTTAAATGAGGGAGTGGTTCCATTAGATTGGCCTGTGGGCAGGTTTTTAGCAGAATTTTCCTTACTAAGTATTGATGTGGGGGCCCAGCCTACTGCGGGTAGTGCCACAGCTGTGTGGGTGGTCCTGAGTTACATAGAAAGCAAGGTGAGCAAGCTCTGGAGAGCAAGTCAATAAGCAGCTTTCCTCCAGGGTCTCTACTTCTGACTCTAGGTTCTTGCTTTTACTTCCTGTCCCAACTTCCATTTGTGTTGAACTATAAGTTACGAGAAGAAATAAACCTTTTCCTTACCAAGTTACTGTTGTTCATGTGTTTATTATAGCAATAGAAAGCAATCCAAGATAGTGCTAGAATTACAGGTGCATACCTGCACCACTAAGCCAACCTTTAAGTATCAGTCATCTATTGCATAAGACCCCCAACTGCCACCTCAATGTCTTGAACATACTAAGCAAGTACTCTGTCACTGACTGAGCTATAGTCATGGCCCTAGAGTATGAATCCAAAGTGTCTAAGGAACACTTAATATAGCTTTTTTGAATAAATAGTGGATTATCAAGGATAAATAATTCAATCTCAGTCTAGGATTTCAAAGCCAAAGTGAATGAAAGAGAACAGTAAAAGATGTCACCCAAATATTTTTGGTAGAGATTTGCACAGGATAAGGCATAGATAGCTGGCTATATGTCAGATTTCACTGATTTTGATGGCCACTGGAGAAAGAATTCTTTATATTAGGGGGTCAAAGTATACTGAGGTATTTTAATGCAAAAGTCCAAAGGATATTTAATTAGTTTCTCTTAAGTTCTGAAATAAGAGATGCTCTATGCATATAGAGATAAATTACAAGGTTTGGAACTATAGCTATTGTTTTAAGATGATATAAACAATACACAGTCAAAAGATATGACAACAAAAATTTAAAATAGTAGCTAATAAGATTAAATTTGTGGCTCAATACATGTCTGCGTATTAGTCAGGTTTTTCTAGAGTAACAGAACTTATAGAATGAATCTCTATATATAGAAGGGATTTATCAGAATGACTTATAGGCTGTAGTTCAGCTAATCCAACAATGACTGGCTGCGAATAGCAAGTCCAAGAATTCAGTAGTTGCTCAGTCAACAAGTCTAGCTATCTCAGTTGGATTTCAGTACATGCTGGAATCCTGAAGAAGTGGGCTCTAATGCCAGAGAAGGAATGGACTTGCTAGTAAGGTCAGGGCAAGCAGGCAAAGAGCAAAAACTTGTCTTTCTATGGTCTACAGAAGAATGTGTAGGCCAGAATAGATCTGGACTAAAGGTGTGTCTTCCTCCCTCAAGATCCAGATTAGAATCTTTCTTTTTGAAATTAAGCAAAAATCTCTCACAGGTGTGCTCTCAAATTTTGGGTTTAGTTACAGATGTGGTCAAGCTCACAACGAAGAATAGCCATCACAAGTCAACTAATACAAAACAATATTCCCTGATGCTGTGATTAATTTCCAAATGAAAACAATAACCAGGTCATAATGATGCCTATACAGGATATAACTATCCCATATACAACCACAATCTAATTATATACTCAATCAGGTCATAATTATGCCTAACATGATATCCCTTGTAAAGCTACAAATATATAAGTTTAGAACAGGTGGCAATGTTCAGAAGGTTATTTTAGTATCTCAAATTTAAATATGATAACCATTGATATTCTCTTAAGTGCTATTGCACCGCACAATAAAGGAATTGTGGAAAGAAAACATATGTACAAATGCATTGTTAAAATATGACAGAAATACTCACGTCAATTAAAATTCTCTTTTCAGTACCTGGCCATGTGGCAATAGCTGGCTGTTGTAACTATTTTCCTCTATCTGTCTTGTATTTCCTACAGCTTTGGCAAGTACCTCAGTAGGTTCTGGCCCATACCAATATTCTTGATGGGTCTATGCCCCTTTGCATCCTGTCTGGATTAGGCTGTTTTGGTTCCCACTGACTTTAATCATATGACATGGTAGCACCAAGAGACACCTCAAAGGATCTCTTGAACTCCAGATATAATATCTCTTACCTCCATTGTGGAGAAGCAATCTAATTTCCCCACGGTAATCCGCATCTTTGACCCTTCCAAACACTGTTACTCCTTTCTTAGCCTGTTGGTTTATCATCATTAGAAGCCCAAAGTGTCCAGGGGAAAGTCTGAGCTTCCAGTTCAATGGAATGTTTGTTGTGGCTCCTAGAAGGAACACTACTATCTCTGGAAACAAAATTTCTAGGCCAGCAGAACTAAAGGTTACAGGAGCAGGAAGTAAAAATTTTTCTAGCGGGTCATTAGGAGTGATGATGAGTGGAACTATTCTCTTTTATATCCCTTGATTTCTGGACATGTGGATTACAGATATAGAAAAAACTGTACCTTATATTGGACTCTGATTTAAAGCACATACCACCTTCTAGATAACACTGGCTCAGTCCTCCAGGCTGCTAATTGTAATTGGTGCTATAAATGTGTCTTCAAATGGCCATTCCACCTTTTGAAGCCAGCTGCTTCAGCATGGTGAAGACATGGTGAGACCAGTGGATTGTAAAATTATGTACCTGTTGTTACACTTCCTTGGCTATAAATTGTGTTCCTAGGTCAGAAGCAGTTCTGTGTGGGATACCATGATGGTAGATAAGGCATTCTCTAAGTCCATGGATAGTGGCTTTGGCAGAACATTACGTGCAGGAAAGGCAACTCCACAACCAGAATAAATAACCACTCCAGTGAGTACAAAGTGTTGCTGTTTCCATGGAGGAAGTGGTCTTATCTAGTCAACTTGTCACAAAGTCACTGGCTAGTCACACAGGGAATAGTGCCACCAATATCTGGGGCTCAGTGTTGGTCTCTCTTGTTGCCTCAGCAGCAACTGTAGCCAAGTTAGCCTCATTTAGTAAAAGTCGATGTTGTTGAGTCCATGCATAATCCAAATCTCTGTAACCATGGCCACTTTGGGATTGGCTGGGGAAAGAGGATGACTGTTCATGACTTGGTCATCCTATCTACTTGATTACTGAACTCCTCCTCAGCTGAAGACACCTTTTGATGAGCACTGATATGGGACACAAGTCTTCACATCTTTTGCCAATTTGGAAAGATCTATCCGAATTTAATCCAGATGTCTTTCTCACCAATTTTTGAATCAGAAAGTCCATCCCTTCACTGGCATTAGAGCCAGTGATTCTTCAGGATTCCAGCACATCCTGAAAACCAGCTGAGACATCTAGACTTGTGGACTGAGCAATGACTGGATTCTTGGACTTTCCGTCCACAGTCAGCCATTGTTGGATTAGTTGCACTGCAGCCTTTAAGCCATTCCAATGAATCCCATCTATAACTCTATCTATCTGTCTATCTGTCTGTCT
>LOJH01000080.1:0-52664 GCA_001685095.1 Ellobius talpinus | reverse complement strand
CTATCTATCTATCTATCTATCTATCTATCTATCTATCTATCTATCTGTCTATAGAGAGTCTATCTATATATCTATAGAGAGAGTTTGGAACAACAGCTATGTTTTAAAAAGACATTAACAAGAAATAGCCATGAAAATATATGAAGACAAAAGTATAAAACAGCAGCTAATGAGATTAAATTTGTGACTTGGTACATATGTGTGTATATATGTATTTGTGGTTTGATACATGTTTATATGTATGTAATTTAAATATTTGTTTATATATAACCCATCTTGTATGATATTTATAATCGTACAAGATTATAATACATAATCTTGTATGATATTTATAAATGGTATCCGTTTATTAACCTAAGGTAGATGTTTCCACAGTGGTTTTATTAAAAGAAATGAAAAGTGGCCATCATTCCTGAAGAACACTTTTGGGAAGCTGAAGGCTAGCAAAACAGTGCTATCTAGTGGTTACATCTGTGAACAGGAGGCAAAGCACACCAGAGGCTGCAGAGCCTCCCGAGATGGAGTCTAAGTAGCTTTATCTTCTGCCACAAGCTATAGCAGGTCCTACATGGGAAGGAACAAACACTGATCACACGGTTCTTTCCAAGGTGATATGGAAAACAGACTATGAACATGGACTCTGATGTCATGGAGAAAAGACTCAATTTGGGAAGAATGTCTTTAAGGAGGCTTCTAGACTTGTTTCATTTTAATTACTTTCAACTATGACATGGAAACAGGGGTGTTGAGAAGTAAACAGGATACAAAGAAAGCATTTTGGCTATAGAAAGTAACTCAGTTTATTCTATATTATTTATTATAATGTGAATGGGCTATGAAACTTAAAACAATTTCAAGAAATCTTATAAATAAAAAGTAAGTTATGATGTCAACTTCAACAAATATACTTGCAGAAAATTTAAATATCTGGCATTATTGAAAAACATATAGAAACAAATTAAAAAGTTAAAAAGATTCAATGTTGCATTGCTATCACAGTTAAGTTGTAGTATTAATATTTTGAAGTAAACAAAGTACTTTTGGAAAGAATACAATTAACTCTAAAATATCATCTTATTCTACAAATAGTCCTGGACCTCTGGACTTTTCTATATCAACCCTAAAAATGTTTATGTTCATGTGCATTGTTCTTAGGATAAGTTTGGTCATTTAGATTCATTTCCCGTGGACAGAAATGTAAAGGAGAAACAACATCAGTCTAAAATTGCTAAAGAGAATCTAATTGGTTATATGAATATTAGGAAAAAGAATTTTTGATTGTTGTGGTGCATTTCTTTTGGTTGCTGTGTAATCTCTTAGCTTAATTATCACAATAGCCCAAGCATTAAGATAGTACATATTAGCATTCTAAGAATGCAATGTTCAGCAGCTTTTCTATAATGAACAGAAATACCACAGTTTATAAGCAACCACAGCCGAGCAGTTACACCCTAAACATTTATTAACATTACAGTCACAGAAGGATTCAGTTCCCCAAGGCTGGTGTGCAAGGGTGCCTAACAAAGCTTTTGCCTTCATAGCATCTGAAATACACATTTTAAATTATCCTTATAATGCTGTCATAGTAACCACCATAGTAAAATAATCACTGAGCTTAGTGGTTTTTTTCTTTTCTTTTTTCTTTTTCATGATTTACAATGGGGCCTGAGTTGTAACTATAAAAGTTACACAATAGCTGAAGGAGGAGGTTATGTTCTCCTTTTTTCTAATACGATGAGTCAAATTGTCTTTAGTGGTTTTATATTGCTATCTATTATTTCTTCTTCATATTTTTAACCAAGTAGAAATAGATACAAATGACCAAACTTTAAGAATAATGTGCAAAAACATAAAACTTTTATTAGTTGAAAATTCTTGAGTGGCTATATGTAATTAAAAAGAAGTGTGGTAGGAATTAGAGAACTTAATTATGGTCACAGGGCTGTCAGGAGCTCTGTCCTCCCAAGATATCTTCAGCCTCTGTGGATTTCCATTCACTTCTCTGCTAAAGAAAATCATCTCTAAAGTTCAGGTTCTCACCATGCTCTATACTTTATAATTCTGCAAGCCATGATGGTGCAAGATCATAAGCTAAGAATTGGAATGACGTAATACCCATAATGAATATCGCTTGTTCCATTTTTTCTTGCTATTGTTAGAACAGGAAAGGCAAATCAAAAGCCAAAGCATAAATTAAAAAGTTGAAAGACCTATTTAAAATACTTCTACAGTTTTCATCTTTCTGGTCATTTCTTCAGCGTTTACTAAAATACTATGACTACATAGCTACTAGGCAATCATTAAATCCCTGTGTTTTCTTGCTTGACTTCTTTGAGATTAGTTAGAAGCATGGCATACATTCCCTCAGTCACATCTTAATACTTATAGAAACTAACTCCCAAAGGCTTCAAATAAAATTTGTCAGGTAATTTTTTGTCAAATTCAGCAGACTTTGATGACAAGCTCACTGTGAGCCAACAGGACTCACAAAAGATCAACATGGTTTTGACTACATAAGGTAAGCAGAATCCAATTAACAGAGAACTTGACAGAACAGAAACCAAATGAATTAGAGCAAATCTGTGTAAGATGGACTCCCAAATAGTGGGCAGGGTAAATGCAGGTGGGTGGATGACATTCATCTGGGATCTTTTAAAGGATCCAAGTCTGTGGTAAACATCAGAGATGAAGACAGTTCAGTTTACAATTGTGGTCATCCCATTGAAACAGTATATGCAGCTCATCGGTATTTATGGTTTGTCCAAAATGAAAGCAGAAGTATTTGTCACTGCACTGACAGATAAGGTAGGGGAACGGATACAGGTTTCAGGATTTCATGTGTCTTGATGCACAGTGAATCCACTACTTAAAAGCAGTTACCACGAAATCACATTGCTTTAAAATGGTATGCTGGATGACACTGGTCAGAAATGTACAAATGTAACTTCCAACAACACTCTTAACAAAACATCTACTTGCAACCTAATTAGAAAAACTGAAGCAACAACTCAAAGCAATAATGCAGTATGGAAAGGTGGAGTCCCAATCTCAGAGCAAAGATACACATCTGCACAGTTTTACTATCTTCCTTATCCTGGAACCTGAGAACTCCAATAGCAGCACAGCAAAACTCACAGAACAAAAGGATAAAAGCAGATAAGAATAACATGCAATTTATGCATTAAGTTTATTGCTATGGTTACAAACTTTGAGAACAGGCCTCTGAGACATTGGACTGAGACTCTGCCGAATATCTGCTGAGAGAGAGAGAGGGAGAAATTTAATATAGATGCATGTTCAACTTAAGAAGTAAAAGAGTATTACATGAGCTTAGGTATTCTTAGCGATGACTCAGTGCTTCGGTGCCCTGAAATACTTGGAGCAGCAATGCTCCACTATGACTTTTCCTTCCAGTTTATCTGTGCTCCAGCAAACTCTACTGGGACAATGTACATATGGTTCTTTAGATGAGACCTGTCACACTAATCAGGATTTTCTAGGTTCAGTGCGTTCATTTGTTAATGTGTTACTGACACCAGCCAACTGGAATGCATCTCTCTGTGACATCTGTCTCTGTGAAGGATTAAGCAAACTTAGGAAACTCAGGAACAATTATGGCCCACAGCACTGTAGTCGTGACATAGGACTTAGGGGAGAAAGTGCTCTTCCCTGTGACTGTTCCCTAGAAAGAAACAAGCACAGAATTCACCTTTCGGCTTTGGTGTCCTTTTCCTTCTGTCCCGGAAGGCAGCCCCTGACTGCAAGGCCTCCAGCAGACTATCCATCACTCCTGTCTCGTCACCCTCTGTGAAAAGAGATACAGGGGATTCCATCAGCCCTCAGGGTTACCAAAGCAATGTCAAAACACACATGCAAACGAGTGATGGTAATGCTAGAGAGGAAAAGGACAGAGCACCAGTACGAAGCCAGGTATTTCAAAAGAAGAAAGGCTCTGACTCTGTCATAAATCAACCATCTTTTAATACATTTATCTCGCAGGGTTCGTGCTGCTGTCCACTGGAGAAGGCAGGGCTCCACAGATGCGGTGTGGAGTACTGCTCTCATAGACTAGTGGCGCGGTGAGTTTAAATGGAATGTGGTTCTGGTCAGATTGGTGTCTTGGGTTATCATAAATCATATTTTCTCTTTTAGAAATGAGTTATGGTTTAAACATCAGATTCGTTTCTAAAAGTGACCAGGTGTGGTGTAGTGCCTCTATTGTATAGAAGCTGCCAAAGCTTACTATAGAAAATGACATTTCCATGTGTGCCTCTGTGATTGTGCTTCTGGTAGATACAATATATACACATGTACAACAGATACATGTATATACATATACAATGCATATAAATACAATACAAACATATATATATACATACGTATGTATTCATGTATGTATGTATTAGACAACTTTCCCTTGACTTGAGGTGACACATAATAATTGTGACAAAGTTTTATAGAATTTATGAAAGTTATGTTTTATAGTTAAGATGGAAAAACTCAGGGAGGCTTTCAAAAAAATCTAAATGACCATGTTCCCTGTATTATTAAATTCTCTGTATAATGAAGAAAGAATTTAGATATAGTGCCAACTCTTTCTACAAAGGCAGATTATCTCACCATATTCATAGGTATTTATAGTTACCAATGTTGAATATTATAGGAAGGAGAAGTAACTTCAGAGAGGCTACTTGTCCATCTCTGCTTCACAAAACACTAGGGATTCATTTGTCCATGCAAAAGAAGCTATTTGCTGGCTTGCTCTCTTGAACTGTATGCCTGGTATCTAAAGAGCGTATCTAAAACAGAGGAAACTATTTCCTAAGAACTTTTTCCCACTGCTTTCCCCCCTTTTGGAGACACACTCTCTTTATAGAGAACTGTTGACATGTGAATGTGGCAGAGTACAAAAACCACACTCATTTACAGTTTATAAACAGATACATACATATAAATATGTATCAGCTGCTTTTCCATCTGCTTCGACTTCACATTTTTAGAAGAGAACTAAACCTTGGAGTTGTTATCAGAAACGGTGGGTGAGAAGCAGAGTATTCGGAGGCTGTCAATTTACACATAGATTTCATTCTAAAGCACTTCAGTGTCTACTTTAAAGCACATTAAAACTTCAGACAATTCAATAACTACCTACCTAACCTTTAAAAGTTTACACTCACATTTAATAATATTTTTCCTAAACATAGTTCATATAATATTAAACATTTAAGGTAGCAAAAGTAAACATTTAAATAAATAAAAGGATTGTGTGTGTGTGTGTATATTTGTTTGCCTGCAAAAGAAGAGCGGGGAAGAGAAAAATAGAGAATTGGTTTAGGGGAAAGGAAAATGAGGAAGACAATTAAATACAAAACAGTGTTTGTTTTGCTCCTGGACGAGGAATAGTTAAATATGACTGAATATGGCTGGGTGCTAGATTACACTGTGCCAAGGTTAAGTTACTGGTGCCTGTCCTATGGCCTGTTAGGCTGATCTTGCTGGTCCCTTGGGGACAGATGCTGACATGCTTATGCTCATGAGTGGACTCACACAGCGCCGCAGTCTCTGTTTCACGACTCTGAACATGCAGCTCTCTATAAAGTGTCTTTCCCATTTTCTTTCCCTAGCTAGTTCCCACCACTTCCCCAAGACAGAAACTGAGACCATCTGAGACCATGCCCTGTCCCATGTGTGCTAGCTCAGTGCATATGGCACGTATCACAACACGTCCTTTCGAAAGTTACAGTTTCCTAGACAGATTATGAGACAAGTAGCTCCTGGAAGACAGGGATAGCAGATTCCTTTTACCTTTTTTCTCAAGACAGGGTTTTTCTGTGTATGTAGCCTTGGTTGTCCTGGAACTTGCTCTGTAGACCAGTTTGAATGTGAACCCACAGAAATCCACCTACCTCTGCCTCCAAAATGCTGTAATTAAAGCTGTGCATATCCGCTGCCTGGGTTTATTTATTTTTTTTAATAGGTGGCAAAATCCAGTTGTTTGATAGAAAGCAGTTGTCTAACCCATTATGATTCTTGTGTCTTGGTTAAGGTCATAATCATGTCTCATATTCTTGCTAAAGAACCTCTGATTTGAAGTATAAATTGACTCTAAGCAAGTCATCTCTATTTCTGTTTAAGTTAATGTAGAAGATGGGAGGATATAAGGAGGGCATTTACCCAACATATGTTTAGCTGGTACATGGTAGTCTGCACTGGGTCACCACTATGCACTCTAAGGATCAACAAGAACTCTCTTCAGTTCTCATGAGCACAAGACTGAGGTAAACATGAAAGGGATGGAGAATGTTAGAGGAAGAAGGTGCTTGGCAGAAAATAGCAGATACACAGGACAACATATAAAATCAATTGCTTTATACATATATCTTCCACTATGAACCAAGGAAATTAAGCCAATTTATATTAAAAATACAGCCTCATTTCTTCTTTGAAAACTCTTAAACAACTACCTGAAATCGTACCCCAGAGAACTGAATGACATATTGCCTCCCATAACTTGTAAACGGAAATTTGAAAATTGCAGTGTTGAGGGAAATGGAGAAAGGCAAGACTAGGAGCAGATATTTCCACATTGAATCAACAGGGGAGGCTGAGAAGAAGGGGAAGCTGCTGAAGGACATGCCTGAGGTCTTTGGTTGCCCATGGATGATGGATAGTAAAGTATGGGGAGAAATTCTGAGTTTGGAGGTTTATAATGGTCAGGAAATGCAATGAGCTTCTCTTGTGGGGAATATCAGTAGTCACACCAGATGTGATTTCAGGGGTTCAGTTGGAAATATTGGTCTCAAACTAGTATGGAAAAAGACGCTATTTGAAAGTCATTCTCTTATTACAAAACAAACAAACAAAAAACCCAAAAAGGCAGAATGGACCAGAGCCTGAGAAAGGCCCTGAAAAGTACAAGAGTAAGACAGTACCCACAAGGACTGGTGGGGCCCTGGAGTGTCATGGTTAGGAGAGGTAGCATTTGCAGAGACAACATCAACATAAAGTATGGGAGCCTTGGCATTTTCTTCAGCCAAGACAGAACACTAAAATTTCACACACCCAGGAAGAACACATCCCAAAAGTTTCCTTAAGGCTAATGATAGGCAAACAATCCCAAACAGCTCCAAAGGGAGCAGCTGAGGATGGAGTAGGCTGCTCAATAGCATACTCAACTTCAAAAGTCAGGAGGTAGATGGCTTCCAGCTTCTGAAGGGGCGTTATTTCCAGAGAAGCAGTGGTTCTGTTGTCAGGAACGTGAGGACAGAAAATAGCTATGCTCAGATGTCAGTCACCTAGACATGATTTCTTAATGTTATAGTTTGGATCTAAACTATCCCCAGAGCTCATGTGCCAACGGCTTGACTGACATGGCTCTGGGGAAGTGGCCAGCTTATGTAAGCTTAAACCGCATCATTGGGTAGACCCCCTGATAAGATATTTAATGGACTATTGAGAGGAGAGCGATCCATCTAGTAGGTGGGGTCTTGCTGCATTGAGGTTGTGCCCTTGGGCCAACAACCTGCTCTATCGCTTCCTTTTCTCTAGGTTTCTGGTTACCATGAGATGAGCATCCCTGGATGTATATTGACCCCAAGGTTGTCCTGCTTTACCGTGGACTAGAAACAATGGAGTCAGTAGATAATGGACTAAAGTCTCTAAAACTGCATGCCAAAATCAAAATTCTCCCCTGAAACGTGGATATTTTGTCAAGGCAACAGAAAGCTGAGTAACACATTATGCTCTTACAAAAAAAGGGAGGAAAGTAAAAACAAAACAGAAATTCAGAAGGGGCCAAGGAGCAGAGCAAGGGATCCAGAAAAGGAAGAAGACATACAGGAAATGACAGAGAACTCCCAGGACTGCCAGGATCTAGACCCAGAGCAGCCCCGAGTTTACGGAGGAGGAAACAGACTCTGGGAGGAAAACAGGACGCAGGATCTGAGGCCGGACAATTTGTAAAAACAACTGTAGATGTTTACATAGATTTATTTTAAGAAGTTTAAAAAACCAGCAACAGATATACACAAGTCTTAAGTACTTTTTTAGTTTGCATTAACTTTAAAATTAACAATGTTATAAGAATCGCTATGGTCTGAATGCTGGTATACCACCCAAATATACAAAAAGCAACTTAATCCTTAGGATGCAGAGTTGTTATGCAGTGATTAAATCATGAGGCGGTGCTCAAATGGATGGGAATAGTGCCCTTAAAAAGAGATGTTGGAGAGCTGGTCACCCCCTCCACCACCATATAGGTTCAAAGTAACAAGGTATTATTTGTGGAGAGGAGAATGAGCCCTTTATAAGAACAGAATTCATTGAAGCTCTCTCTGACTTTAGACATCTTCAAGAATCATGAGCCAAAATATCTGTCTTGAATACAAATTACCATATATAAGGCATGGTTCTTCTGATGACCACAAATTGTGCTGTAATTACACTGAAAGCTAACAGGGCAAAGGGATCGGAACATGCCAGCTAAGCATGGGTGAGGAGAGAGCATAAGGAACCAAATCTGCAACCACTTACCAGGAACTCAGGCACATCTAAAATGAAAAGCAAACTAAAGTGACTTTTTAGGTTCCTGAAAATTAAACATGGAAAATGGAGGAAAGGAAAAAGATGAAGAGGCTGATTTCTAGCCTAAGGTGCTTGCTCACTTATAGGAAGGAAGAAGATAGGTCACAAGGGTATATGACACAGTGTGATGGATGCTGGGTCAGAAACCTGGGCACTTCCTTGAGGAGGGACAATCAACATGAGGCTGGGAAGGGAAGGGGGCGAGTGGCCCAGAGGCTTCCTAGACACCTACACCTAAATGGCTTGGAGAGTAGCAGAGATGCTGGAAAGGGGAGGTTTATTCTGGCTGGCTGTCACAGCCATAGCAGCAGGGTTTCAGGGGGATAATGAACTACCCAGAGAACTGAGATAATGCATAGGACAGAGGGCAGAGAGAGGTGAAGAAGGGATCTCAGAGAGGGGCACGTCACTGAGAGCTGGCTGGGCCATGCTGTGGAGTCTGGAATTTATCTTTATGTGAGTGATGAACTCCTTTTTATTTCAAAAGCATGCAGTCTTATTTAAAAATTAAAAAAAAGCATGCAGTCATTTCTACCCAGAAAAAGCACTCTGAGTGAGACAACCTATGGCAAGGCAAAAAAGAAGAGACATGTTAAGGGGTTTACATGAATTAGTAGTGGGGCCAATGAAAGTAGGGAGAAGAGGATGGTGAACAGAAAATTCTTGATCTGCATTTAAGGAACTATTATAAAAAAAAGATGAGGCTGATTTTCAGGTGTCTGGCTTGGGTTTCATGATGTAGATGGACTGCATTGATCAAAACCAGGAACGTCTTTGGTAATAGAAGAAACTGAGCCTGGAAAGGAGCTCAGTTGTGGAGGGGTTGAGATATCATGAGATAATTAATTGCTTTAAAAAAGTTATTAAAGATGCCTAGATGGCTAGCGTATTCACAGTTCTAAAACTCAGGGCAAAGAATTTGCCTAATTGATTTAACTTATAAGGACACAGGTTTACACCGTAACCATAGAAAAGAGCAAGAATAGTGGGGGAGGGCAATATATGGTTTTTAATATAAATAGATTTGAACACAGGTCATCTGCAAGTCAGTGAAGTTCCCCTTTACCCTCTCCACTCCCACTGATCCCCAACTCTCAAGGAGAAAAAAGGCATCCACTTCATGAAGTTATCGTAAATGTTACAGGAGATGAGTAATGTCTAATATTCTGCAGAGTGCTGGCCCATAGGTAGAACCTATTAATAGCTAATTTTTGTTCAGTGGTTATTGATATTACGGTAAAGTGAGAGTGTGCAGAAGAGAGCCAACACACAAAGGCAACTAACTCATGTAGAAAGGGCTAGAGGAAGCAGGGGAGGATCTCTCTCTGGGGCCATTTTCTGCTGCTTGCAGTGTATGTGCTATGGAGCTTTTTTTTTAAACTTCCCATTGTTTTATGACCTACATTTGTTAAATCTCACAACGTTTCAATGGTTTTAGGGGAAGTGTATGATACAATGATTAAAGCCTGGCATTTAACACGGGAATAGAGGGATGGAAAGCCCAGTCTCCTTAAAGAACTGTTTAAAGTGTGTTGCTAATACACAGAATTCACAGGCTCAAGATTAACCCAACCTTCCAGAAGAAAAAAAAAAGGCTGTTACTCTAACATGGTTACATGAATTACTGTTCTATGCAGTTGGTTACAGAGGGATTATATGGCTTTTCGTGGTAAGTATTTCAGCCCTTAACCATCTACACATAAAGCACAAAATACGACTTAAACCATACAGCAAAAAGGCAGGAATAACTTCAAACAAAATCTCTGAACTTGTTTTAATACAGAGGTGGTGCTGAAAATTTGAGTCAAGAGATGCAGAGAGCCAGTTTTCACTGGGACTTAGCCGACAAAGACAGCATCAAAGCTGTTCGCTTTCAGACTGCAAATGACCACATCAACCATAAGCAAAGGGATTTGGGGAAAAATAAAGTATAATAGTTTAAAATTTCTATTTTTCTCCTCCTGTACTCATTATTTGGCTAACTTGAACAGGTTGCAAATTAGAAGTGAAAATTGTAAGGAAAGTCTCCTCTATCCTGAATGGGCCATTACAGAGAGTCAATTCCTGTGGTTAGGTTTCAGCTCCCATTCTGACCATCTCTCTATGCCTTCTCACAACTATGAGACGGGGTCTATAAGGGGATTTTCCTTAGCAAGCTATTGTCTGAATCGAGTTAACCTGTATAAAGGGTGAAGACAGTGTCTCCCATGTGGTAAGGCCGGCTACACATTAGCTGTTATTACATTCACCACCTAGACTATCCGTGTTCAGCTGATTGGGCCATGTAGCAAATCCATTCTCAAGCATCTCCGCATATCCTATCCACTTTAGAAAGGCTGGAAAAGGTAAAAACCAGACCCAATGCCCTGGTCCCGCCCAGCAACTTCCGCAGTCTCCCTGGCAGCAAAGGTTAGAGTGGCCCCAGATGCACTGCTGCGCAGTGAGGCAGAGGAGACGCCTGTGAGGCTTCTGAACAGAAAGAGAGCATCTATGTCCATAACTGCCATCCCATTTGCCCTGGCCCTGCAAACGCTATAACCGCAACTGTAAAATGTTGCCCCCTTCTGGCAGTCAAAACTATGACCACTAATGATAGGGCAGTGGTTCATTTAGCTTTGCAAATAGTTTACAAATCCAATGAAATATGTCCACATCATGTGATAGGTAACATCTTATCTACAGTAGAATTTTAAAATTTTCATGATTTGCTGTTAATAAGATTGCAGAGATTACATTTATAAAAGACTGTTATTTTTTAAAAAACTTTTATATTTTTTCCTGAAGGTGAGTGTGGGTATGGATACAGAGTTCAGAGGATAACTTGTAAGAGGCAGTTCTCTCTCTTACTGTGTGGGTTATGAGGATCACAGTCATTTTGTCTGGCTTACTGCCAAGGGCCTTAACCTTTTTTGACTGGCTCAAATAATGGATTATATGTGCTTTTTTGGTTGTTTTTCAAAAACAAAAAAACATTTTTGAATGTTACAGATACCTATGGATACCTAGGTAAAATAATAATATAAACACTGACTTCAATAATACAGCAGATCATGCAGGCAGGAAGAGGGCATATGCCCACAATCTCAGCACTAGGGAAGTTAAGGCAGGAAGGGCAGGCATCCGAGATCAGTATGGGTTATATGTTGTGGTGGTTTGAATAGGAATGGCCCCTAGAGACTCATGTGTTTGAATGCATGGTCCATAGAGAGTGGTGCTATTAGGAGTATGACCTTAGAGTAGATGTGGCATTGGAAGTGGAAGTGTGTCACTGTGGGGGTAGGTTTTGAGGTTTCAAATGTTCAAGGCAAAAACCATGTGGCACACTCTCCTGCTGTTGCCTGTGGATCAATATGGAAAACTCTCAGTTTCTCTTCCAGCATCATATCTGCCTGCATGCTGCCATTTCTGCCATGACAATGATGGACTAAACCTCTGAAACTGTAAGCCAGCCCCAGTTAAGTGTTTTCATTTATAAGAGTTGCTGTGGTCATGATGCCTCTTCACAATAATAGAACTCCTAAGGCATATAGTAAGAACACACCTCAAGAAATCCTAAAATTGTTCATGAGCCTAAGGGAGGAAGACGGGATGGAAAGATTGTAAAAGCTAGAGAGAGAGGATCAGGAAGTTTGCTTTGGGATTATGTCTTCTAGTAATGTCAGAAGCCACACCCATAAAGTCTCATTAACATGACTTCCTGAACAAGGACAACAAATAGGCACAGCAAAGTGGTTCAGGGAAGCACAAAACAACTACTAAGGACTGTTGAGAGCCGGGGAAATAGCCATTTCCAGGGAAGTGCACACCAATAGGCTATTCAAATGGAAACTGTCATCCGTAAAAACATACATACAAGCAACATTATACAGAGCCAAACAAGTTGATTTAGGGAGACATTTTAAAATACATATATGTATGTAAGAGTTATTAATGAAAAAGGCCATTAGTTTGAAAAGAGAGTGAGGAGGAGTATATGGTAGGGTATGAAGGGAGGAAAGGGAAAAGGAAATGATGTAATTATACTATAATGTAAAAAAAATCTTAAAACCAAACCTACATACATATGACAGCAGTGAACCAAGTCATGTAAGGCTACTTTTAATTTACAACTTTAGGATCCTTTAGGTACTATAGATTTTTGTTTATCGTACGTAAATATCTAATAATTGCTTTCTGAATGTTTTAAAGTAAAAATTTCTCATTTTCAAAACTAAAAAAACCCCACCACACTTTAAAATTCCTTTTAAAAGTTACTTCTCTCCTTATTAGATTCTCCACTAAACTCACAAAAGCATGAATATTTCTGGACTATAAACATATCACAAACCAAGATGTAAAAGCACTCATATAAGTGATGTATAAATTTGTAATTACAAAATATTAAATAAACTGTTTTGGTTATATTAAATAGATATGTTCCAATTTAAAAATTCTTCTAGGTTCATGAACCATCCCTCATGAAAGAAATCTCTGTCACAAATAGAGACTGTGGCAGAAAACCACAGCTGGACACACCAAGACCCAGCAGATACAGCTGCATCACAGCTCCATGTCTACAGCTCAGGAAACATCTCTGAAGAGGTGGGAAAAGACTTAAGAGCTAGAATACCTGGAAGTTTGCTGTAAAACAGTCTCTCCTAGAAATGCCAAAAAACCCCAACAAGACCAGAACAATGGCAACAACAATGGTCTGTTAACATGGAAGGAAGAAATTCTGTGGGGTCTCAGCCTTAGACCAAGAACTAGAGGCAACTAATTAAGGACTGTTGGGAGGCCTCTCCTAGGGATGAGTCTCTGATTGGTTTCCCAATATAAAGTAGTCAGCATTGAAGCCATGTACACACCACCAACAAAAATGGACTCAGTAGGTTACATTTGTATATAGATATTCATACAAATAAACACGCAGATGTGCACAGCAATGATAATCAAAGAAAAAGGAGATAACAAGAATTGTGGAGGGCATGGGGGGGTTAAAAGGGCATCTGGGAGGAGCTGAAGGGAGGCAAGGGAGGTAGGTAGGCGATGTAGTTCTAGTTCTATTAAAAACATACTAAAAATAAAATATAAAAATCTTCTCCAGGTAAGACAATTTCTCATGGCATTTTCGAACAACACTCATCTCACAAGGAGCCTTGTGTCTGAATAGATACATTGTGATTGGAGGGTAAGAGCAGATGGTTCTGTGGTCAAGTGACTGGGTAGCAATGTGTCACATGTACTGGTCTAGGGGACTTCTAACAAATACACATGAAAATTCCATTCATGTTAAAAGCAGCACTTCAATCAGCAGGGGATTAGACATCCAGTAACTACTGTACCGACAGCAATCTGGTCACCTTGCTAATAACACCAAAAAAAAATTCAGGTAGAGCAAATATTTCATCTCTAAAAGATTAATCTGTAGAAAACAGTATATGGGGGGGGAACATTTTCATTAGTTTTAGCATGTGAAGGTCTTCAAAGAAAACCCCAAAACTCAAAAGTCATATAAACATCTAAAAGTTGAAAAAAATAATAAGTCTGCATATGACTAATAAAGGATAAACTAGAAAAATATTTGAAATATAAGTACCCCATGGGATTGAATGTCATAAAAACGCATGCAACTCAGTAAGAAAATGGCCAGTACACAGGCAGACAGTATATTCAAAGAACTATCCCTTACAGTCAGTCATCTGCATAACCTCAGAATATACAGTTTGAATTCCTAATCCCCAAAGTAATGAGGCCAAGAGGTGGAGCTTTGAGAAGAGATCAGATCCTGGGAAGAGGCCTCAAAAAAAGTACCCTCCACCAGGGGAGCACAGTTAGAAGACATCACTGTAAACCTGGTGACAGGTGCTCCTCAGAGATACCGAATCTGCTGGAGCCCTGATCTTACAGAACCCTAATTTCACAACTACGAGAAGTAAATTTCTACACCTAACATGGTACTCAATTATGGTACTTCACTATAGGAACCTAAGTGGAGTTTAGGTAAACTCATAGGTAAACTCCTCTACCTTCTTCATCATTAAAGATATTCCAAATAAATCAGTGGAAGATCATTTTCATTTATCTGTAAGGTAACAGCAAAATGTAAGACACATCAATATTAAAAAGTTTTAGGGTCAGAGGACAAATCAGTATTAGAAAGTGTTGGGGTAAAGGGAGGCAGTAGAGATGACTCAGTGGTTAAGAGCACTAGTTGTTCTTCCAGAGTACTCAAGGTTCAATTTCCAGCACCCATACTGTGACTCACAACCATCTGTACCCTCTAGTTTCAGGGATTCCAACACCCTCTTCTGGCCTTCATAAACATCGGGAACCCATAGGATACACAGGCAAACATGCAGTCAAAATAGCCATACACATACAATATAAAAAATTCTTCAAAAAAAAACCCCGAAGTGCTTAGAAAAGCAGGTCACTTTATTAATTGCTGGTATTAGTTAAAAAAATTTAAAACATGAATGCAATCTCTTTGAAAATTTAACAATGTTTATCAGAAACATTGACATATGAAAAAGGTTTTCTATAAAAATCATCCTACATATATAATCCACATGAATGCAAAGGTTTATGTTAAATAATGTACATTATATTGTTTATAATTGGGGAGGCTAGCAGCAACCCTAATGTTCATATGCAGGAGACTACAATATGATATCCATGTTCCAGGATATTTGGATATATGAAAAAAATCACAAAGTATATGTAAGCTGTTGCTGGGGGCCACTGTTAAAGCACAGCTGGTGGTAATGGAGGGCAGTTATATTATCATTGAAGACACTGAACACAGAACTTTTTCTGACCATTTATAGCTTTGTCATTTGACAAAAAAAACATGTTTTATTTCTATCTTGATAACTACCACAGGGTAATAAAGACATGTGCCAATAAATTTTCTAGTGATAAATGATTATTAAAATATCTGTATATTTGAAATTACTAAAATATAGTGCAGATATGCTGAGCATATTCACTGTGAGCCACTCTAATAATCAGTGAAGAAAAGAAAACTTAGAAACCATTTTACTGACTCCCTGGTAAATAAGTTCACAGCACAGGGCATGCATGTGGCATAGGGTTTAGAGTGCTGGACAGATGCCATGCTGAAGCACAGAACGTCAGGGAATAAAATAGCTTAGCTACATAAATACACATGTTGATGTAGAATGATGACGCTATTTAACAAGCTATGGCTCACACACAGTGCATTCCCATGACCATTTAATGATGGAGTAAGCCGGGAGGAAAAGGTTAAAGATGTGTGCCCAGCACTTCTGGGTTGGGGCTCCATTTGTTCCCAAGAGCGTCACTTACTCCTGAAGCAAGTTTGACAAGATTAAGTTTGGTAAACATTTACTTCCCTTTGAAAGTATATTAGGATATGTTTTGAATTCGTTTTAATATCATTTATATTAGCAACGAATTAGAAAAAGAAAGCCTTCACATTTTTTTCCCATATAAAGTTCTTAGGCAAAGAATGAAGAGATTTCAGATGATGAAAATGCTCAATTCAACATCAAAAGTTGAAAGAAAAGGGGACGGGAGCTAGAAAATGGTATCAGTAATTTCACACAAGTAGTTTTCTTCCAGGAGAAGCTGAGATAAATGGACATGAGGCTTTGAGGAGTCAGCGGGTGGTGCCTGAAACACGCACGAGGCCCAGAGGGTCCCTGACAGTTATGCTCTGACAGCAGCAGATGGCGTGCACTGGAGGAAGGGGAAAATAAGGTCAGGAAGGCGGGCTGTGGGAGCTTGCATTCAAGGCTGAAGAACTGCCACGGAATATTCTTGAAAGGTGTGAAATAATCAAAACTGTACTTCACTGTGATTAAAGCTGGCATGGTGTGAAGGTGTCAAGCCTGGGTGACTGGGAAAATGGTGGTATCATTAACCCAAAATGAGAACATGAAAATCAGGTTTTATGTGGAACATGATAAGTTAGGTTTTAAATGAATTGATTTTGAGGTGCTGGCAGAATATTCAAACTGTTTTGTTCAGGAAGGAGTGGGAAATATAAAACTATGAAGTCTGCAGTTTAATTCAATTCTACAAATAAAGTGCTAAGTACCGAGCGTAAGGCACTGAACCAGCCCTGAGATGCTGTTCTGCGGGACTTACCATCTGAGAGTGATTTTCTTCCACAGTCGGTCACTACCTGTACGTGAACGGAGCAGAGTGCTCGGCCCCTGTGCACCACAGGGGCTTGAGGGATTTGAGGCACAGCTGCGCCTGCTAACTGAGGATTTCTGGGTCATCACTGCACACTCTCATTTATATTTACATTCCTGGTTATATGTTTTATTTGTGTTTTAAAAGACCGAATCCCACAGACACCATGGTAAACAGTAGAGGCTTATAGACTGGCATTTTGAATTTTTCAGAATGTTCTGGGTTAAATGTATTTCACTATTGTCAACCTTGCCTAAACAAAGGAATGTATGGATTTTGGTCTTTAGTTCATTTCTAGTATGACTTTTTGACTTTTGTGCTGTAAAAGCATTCATTCCCTCTTGCTTTGTTCCTAAGAAGATATATGGATTTATTCTATAAAAACATGGTGCTCCTTCTCCATGCCTTCCCCAGTATGATGCAGAAAACTACATTAGTATTAAGAAGTAGAGACAGCTTTAAATCTTAATTGCATAACAACAATTTACTTTTGAAAGCAAAGGAGAAAGGATATTAAGGCAATCTGAATGAGTAGAGAGTGGTAGTGGTGGGGAACTGACATGCTTCAGAAGCCAGAGAATAACAAAAATGAAAATGGGAGACAAATGAACTTTCAATGAACTCATTAACAATTGCAAATGAAAAAAATCTAGAGGCAAAAATGTACTCAATTCTCTAAAGAGAACAATGGGGAATTCTCATACCAACCACTGCTATAAAATATTGGCAAAATGAATATCAAGAATCCTAAGTGAAAACTGGTATTAGGTAACCTGAGAACAACATCATATAGGAAATAAGGGATACATCAAGAATTGGAAATCTAAATACGAATTTAGATAAACTAGCAACCATTACTTTGACTGAATATCATATGTGCTAGTTCTGGAGGAATTGCCTCCTACAAAGTCATCACAGCCTTTGGAAAGTCTGGGACAATGGAGATCAGGAGGTGATGTGCCCAAAGCTGTTGAGCAGGAGACATGATGTCAACACACGCCATTCTGATTCTAGAGCTCATCTCCTCCACTCTAGTTTCTTAGTTCAGAGGTGTTGAGTAATAAGTGACAAGTCTTCAGATCCTCAGGCTTTGATGATTTCTACTTCAAAGTCCTAGGGGAAGTTCCATGAGGCACAAAGTCACAGTAGTTCTCAGAGTTGGAACCTTAAGCAAATAATGAGGACAACTTAAGTTCACCAGGACCCAAATACCTTTTGCTATTGCAAGGACCTCCCCAAGTATGAGATGCAAGTCACTCAGAGATGAGTCCTTCCTTGCAGAAAAGCTTTCTCCTGAGGAGCAGAGTTTGGAAACAGCAGATTTAGTTTCAGCAGCAGTGGCTTCCTTCCCTGAATTGCTAATGAGCCTCGAGAGAGCCTGATCTTCCACAATCATCTGACCATTGTTGCAGAATATTTGTTTATAGTGCATAAAGATTGTCACTGTGACTGTTTAATAAAAAACTGAATGGTCAATATCTAGGCAGGAGACAATAGGTGGTCCTTCTAGGCAGAAAGAGCAACTCAGGATGAATCTAGGTGCCCCAGTGGACACTGAAGGAGTCAGGCATACAGTACAGAGGAGAGGTAACTACATGTGGCAGAATGCAGATTAATAAAAAAAAGTTAATTTAAGTTATAAGTGTTAGTTGGGAAAAAACCTAAGCTAAGACCAATCTTTCATAATTAATAATAAGTCCTGTTATTTATGAGGTGATGGCCCAAAAGGAAATCCAACCTCAGGCCATGTGTATTTTCTTTTATTATGACTAAGTGGTGATTTGGCAGCTGTGTCCTGATGTGGGATTCCCTTCTGTATGCTGTGAATATGTTTTTATTACCATTGGTTAATAAAGAAACTGCTTTGGCCTATGGCAAGACAGAATATAGCTAGGCAAGAAATCCAAGCAGAGAGACAGGGAGAAAGAAGGAAAAGTCAGCAAGACACCAGCAGCCACCCGGAGAAGCAAGATGTGAGGTAACAAGGCACGACCCTTGTGGTAAAATATAGAATAATAGAAATCAGTTAAGTTGTAAGAGCTAGTTAATAATAAGCCCTAGCTAATAGGCCAAACAGTTTGTAATTAATATTAAGCCTCAGTGTGGTTACTGGGGAACTGGTAGGCTACAGAGAAACCTCCAGGTACATCCCCATAGTCTGATCAAACAATCAATGAGGTTAATACCTGGAGGAATTAGTGATAGTTGTTTTTGAACTAGAGAACTGAGATACTTTGCTAAAAGGCAATTAGGATCACATATGTATGTTTAAGCCATAAATTGACACCCGTGAGAGGGCACCTAGCAGTGTGTGATTCCCCCATCTATATAAACCACCCCCTCTCCTCCTCTGGGCAAGATAGCTACCATTCTCAGACTGGCTAGATCATCATAATAAAGTTCTAGCCCTACCACCTCCTTGCCTGTTGACTAGCCAGATTATACTTTATAGTCAGCTGACAGAGCCTCCTGCAAGGTAAGACCACCTATGACCACTGGTAATTGTCACAGTTAGGTTAAAGCCTCAAGGCCAGTAACCCCCCATAATTATCATTTTTTAGTACCACTAGTCAATAGTCAAGGCTCTTTGTTGTTTCTAACATTAGCACCTCACTAGTACCTCGACTTTGCCAACAAACATTTACTTCATCTTAATTTAATATAGGCTTTCACAGGAAATGCAGAGATGGTCTCTACTGCCACCTTCCACTAAACATTGCTATTTTCTCAAACTTCGTGTGCCTAGAATCTAACAGGTGAAAGGCAGGGGCACCCTTGCTTTCTCTCTGATCGTGTTCATACCTATGTCAATAATATCTCTTCCCACTTTGTAAAACCACTCTCTTTTAAAACACATGACATTTGGATACACGACTGCTATTCCTCAGAGTCAATGTTACTTTATGTACCTGTTCACCTTCTCATGCAAAACAGACTTTGGAATTTGATTCAATCATTTTATAGATGAGTTCAGCCATAGTCTTGCCAGAATTCACTTTCAATGAAAATGCTAACTTCTTCCTCCCTGCAACGGTCTACTCCTTGGGCTTTAGGAAACCAGACTACTTTGTAGTCATTGGCATAGCCTTCTGCATGATAAGACTCCCTTGGTGCCATTACTACTTCTAAGACTACTATTTTTTAAGCTCTTCCTGATTTTCCTTGCTCTGCCCCTTTTGATACCATTCCTTGCTTCCACTGGAATGATTTACACACTCCCTTGGTTTCCTATACTAAGACTCCTAAGTTCTTACCACCATCACAAAATCTAATTTAGAGCTCACACAAGGATCCTTAAGCATTTTACTTTTCAGACTAGAAGGTTTGCTAGAATACAGGGTATTCTGTGATTAATCTGGAAGAATCCTGTGCAAACTGGACTGATTGGGTTGGCTATACTAGCCTCAGATAGGGCAATGTGGATGTTGTTCTATACATGCATCTACCATAATATGTACAAACCTGTGCCTATAATTTCCCTCCAGCCACTATCTCTCTCATCTCAGTGTGGACAGGTATCATTTTTTCAAGCCAGAAGCCTATCTGTGATTTTAAACAGAAGCTAAAGGTGAATATATATATAGAACGCTCAATGCACCTCTAAGCACTGAGTTCCTAGTCTATTCTAACTAGAGGGATATCCAAGAGGACTCCTATATAGCTAGCTAGCAATTACAAGTTTCTGCCAAGGGAAGACACTGAAGATCATTTATCTGAAAAGTTAGGTAGCTTCAGTCACATCAGATTTGACACTGATTTGGATCACCATGTAATCTACTACACAGATTTCTTAAATATTCTGGAACATTTGTAACATGCTGTTCAGGAATAGTTTTCTTTTAGGAATATTTTTCCTTTTTAATAACCTAAAATAAATTTTCCTAAGTAAGAAAATTCTGGGAAATAACCCGTGTTCACTAGTGAATGCGTCCATAGTGAAGCAAGTATGCATTTTTGTCATGAGGCATCAAAATGGCAACCTTCATAGTTGGAGAATGACTGTGGCTCTCAGCGACTTCACAGTTTCTGGTTCTCTATTGACACCACTAAATCTTGCCCGCAAAACTGCTAAGAACCTGAAGTTTTACATGGAATTTTGTGGTCAAATGAAGCAAGGAAAAGAAACAACTTTTAGTGCTCTATGTGATTACATTTTTTTTATCTTCACTCAGCATGTGACAGTAGACAAGCTGACATTATGACCAAAGACTTGTAGAAAGTGAGCCTGGGGTCGAGCCAAGGAGTACAATACTTCTGAGCATGCAGGCGGGTCTAGTTTGGTCCTCAGCTGATGTGGGATTCCCCTCTGTATGCTGTGAATATCATTGGTTAATAAAGGAACTGCTTTGGGCCTATAGCAGAGCTATAGGGGAACAGAGCTAGGTGAGAAAAACTGAACAGAATTCTGGGAGAAAGGAGGCAGAGTCAGAGAGAAGCCATGTAGCCCCACCAACGACAGATGGAACTTTAGCCAGTAAGCCACAGCCATGTGGCAAAACACAAATTAATAGAAATGGGTTAAATTAATATGTAAGAGTTAGCCAATAAGAANAAAGGAACTGCTTTGGGCCTATAGCAGAGCTATAGGGGAACAGAGCTAGGTGAGAAAAACTGAACAGAATTCTGGGAGAAAGGAGGCAGAGTCAGAGAGAAGCCATGTAGCCCCACCAACGACAGATGGAACTTTAGCCAGTAAGCCACAGCCATGTGGCAAAACACAAATTAATAGAAATGGGTTAAATTAATATGTAAGAGTTAGCCAATAAGAAGCTAGAACTAATGGGCTAAGCAGTGATTTAATTAACACAGTTTCTGTGTGATTATTTCGGGGCTAAGTGGCTGGGAACTAACAAGTGGCCCCCTCCATACAACACTCAGCACCACAAAAACTCCCAAAACAACAAACTTCCAAACTAACTGAAGTGAACTGATTGTTAACAGAGGAACCTCTTCTCTTGGGTTGAAGATAATCTGTTTTATTTCCAGGAAGTTTCATGTAATTGTTTTGCTCTGGTCTCACAATCTGAAATTAGTTATCAGTCACACCTACAGAAACAAACAATTTTCTGTGCTTCAATGTGTTTATCAAGCTTGTGTACTCTAGCTTCATCTTTCCTGCAAACCTTTTGTTCATAGTAGTACTTTAATAAAGGAATGTGTACCACTAGTAGAAGTTGAAATTAGATTGATTTGATGCAAAAAGTCCATTGAGAAAGCAGAGTGTGACCAGCTAAAATGGGTGTGTATTATAAATGAATTTGAAATATCTCTGTGCCCTGTTCCTACGGATAACTGAGAGTCAGCTGTGCACACATCTGTGGGTGTTTATAAACATTTCCCATCTGTGAGAAGCATATTGGTTGTAAATGGTGAGCTAATTAGTGAAACACTAGTCATTTCTACTGACAGTTGTTATGGATAAAAACTTTATCCAGGTTAAATTGATCTCAGAAACTTGTTGATAACAGGAGGCCATTTTACCTTTTATGACAAACCTAAGCAGTTACACTACATTGAACATGCACCACATTAAATGTGAATAATAACTATATTAAGCTGCTAGTTAGCACATGTTAATGAACTCGGTTCTTAACATTGACTGAAGTGTTTTTGTCAGGGAAAAGACAGAGTTGTCCCTCTGTAAACAGACAACCAATTCTGTAATACATGACCTTTTCATCTGGGTCTACACACATATTAAGCACCTTCCATTAAGGAATTTAAGAGTGTAACTCTACCAAGTAGTCAGCATTTTTCTACATACATTCCTGCATATGTAGGTATTTCCCTAGTTTCTTCACATCAGTGTCTGTTTCCAAGTGTCTCTTCTATTTTTTTTAACTGATGAAAGATGTTTGTGTATGCATGTGTGGGGAGGTTTTGAAGTAGCTCAGTAGTTAAAGTGCTTACACTGAAAAGAGAAAGGATACTACTTAGTCCTCAGAATACATGTAAACAAACTTGGCGTGGTATACATGCAAACTAGAAATCCCAGTGCAGGGGCAGCAGCCATGTGGATGCCTGGGGCATGCTGATCAGTCAGTCTGGCCTAATAGGATCACAGCAGAACTTGTCCTTTGCATACATACATATGCACACTCCCACCAGCCACCACTACCACCAGAAAACAACCGTAATGCATGAAAACCATTGTAAACACATAATTATACATTTTTATGCAAACAATTAGGAAATAAAACATATTCTTTATCAGCTACATTCCAAATGAATAAAAGGACATATAATAAATCTTACATTGAATGAGAGAGTAATGTCACAGAATGAGTCTGGGACTAAGCAAAATTTAGTTGTTTGGGCTAAAACATAGCAGAGTTTTATTTACAAATGAGTTTACAGACCACAGACGTAATTTTCCATGACACATCGAATCTTATTTGGTAGATGAACACTGCTCTGGGAAGGTCACTGGCTGGCTGTCATTCAGATACTGGGAGAGACCGGGCTAAGACATGGCTGCCTGACCTCTCAGCTAACACACATTACACGATCACACTTGCATTCAGAGACAACAACCTTCTCTACAATGCTTAGAATCATGGTAAGTGAACACAAACACACACACACACTCATAAACACACACACACACACACACACCTTAGTTACTTGTTTTGTCTGTTCACAGATGACATGCCTCTATTCCCACTTAATTTTGTTCCACTTAGAATGTGTAGACTTCTTACACATTTATTTATCTTATATGCTGTCTGTCTCCAGGGTGAGCACAAGGCCACACAGGCAGCGTGTATGCTTACTTTGTTTCCAGCTGGATCCCCAGGGCACTGGATACCAGCATGACATAATATGCATTAAATAAACATTTGCTCAAGTAAAGTTTTGATAGGAAGGACTTTTTCTACCAATACAATAATAATTCCATTAACAAAGGAGGTATTTTGATGCTCATTATTATAATTTTTTAGGTCAGAAAGTTAATTGTAAGAACAAACCACAAGGGAGCCTTGGGAAAGTCTTTTCAGAATGCTAGATAAGGTATAATTAGTGCTTAAAAAATACTTCAAGAAATGACTAATTACTAACTACAACATCGCCATGTATGCCAGGAAACTAAACAGTAGGCAAACTTCAACAACGTTATTCGTAGCTTTGGAGCTGAGTATCTGGGCTCATTTCAGCTGATGAGAAAGGCTGGGATTGGCTTGCTGTCTGAAGGCGGACAAGATATAGTCCCTTTTATCTCCACTGAACCCAGGGTCTCACTCAGATTTTCCAGAAATGAACCACCCCTAGTCACCACGTGAGCTAACCGCCATGGTTTGTTTTCAGTTGTTCTTGGCTCCTACTTACAAAACTGACTCAGTCTTTCGAAAATAGGGAGTTATTCTTTGTAAGAAGTAACATTTATTGTGCAATTGTTTTTTATCTAACAGGCAAATTCATCTCCCAGATTAAAACAATTTAAAACTAGAGGAAAAAAAAGCGATGTGGCCTAAACACAAGTAGCAAGCACAGAGTCATAAATGTGTTCACTCTAATTTCTATTTATCTTCTCTCTAAACTCTCTATGGAATCTCTCCTGTCTTCTTATTCAGGTATCCCACCTCCACTATCCTTAGTTCAGGTCTTCTGCATTTTACTGGTGCACAACTGCAGGAACTTATCAGTTTCTCTCCTTCGAGTCCTACAACTTCTACTCCATCCGTCCTTTTGCTGCAGCACAACTTCTACTCCATCCGTCCTTCTGCTGCAGAGCTGCTCTTTCACAGCACACTCGGACCCTGGCCTGCTTGCCTTGCAACTACTCCCAGGATGGGGCCAAAGACAGCTGGCCCTCCTTGACTTCCAGTATGCCTAGTCACTTCACCTAGCTCTCCCTAAACCATTCCAGTTCATCAACATCAGAGCGCCGACATGAGAGAAAATGAGCTGATCTGTCTGGCTGCCATTCAAGGAAAAAACTTTCACCAGATAAGAGAAAGTATATCAAAGTGGCGAGAACACAAGATGGCTTGCAACCTGGGAACTCTTTAATGGGAGGAGGTAAGCAGAGAGGAAGGGAATAACAATTTTGCGCTGGAATTACTGAATACACACACATACATACACACACACAAACACACACACATACACACACACACAAGAGATGAGGAGCACTCAGTGGTTCAGGAGATGAGCAAGACTTTATATAGTTATATCTTTGTACACCTGTGATAGCTGTCATGACTGTAAAATTCTAATTTGTTCCAATATACAAACATGTAAAACAAACTTGACAACATGTCACATCTCGTCTTATGACTGGACTAATTTACTTTTCTGCAGGTCGGCATAAGTAGGACACATACAAATGATGAATTCTTGTCCCTTAAACATGAATTATCTACATATTTTAGAAATTATTGCTGAACACCTGCTATGGAAACATGCCACATTAAAAGGTCTCCTAAGACACTGATGTTGGATAAAAGTTTCATCTTTATGGGATCCATCAAGAAACCATGGGATGCTTCCCCTTTCTGTATTAAGAAGCAGATTTTATATTTTAAACAGGAGTGCCTATAATGAGTGAAGTAAGATACATTTTTATTTTAAGAAAGCCCTGGTAAATTTTTACGAGGAAGACAAATTCTCAAAACCTATTTTGTTCCAGAATCAATTGATTTTTCATCATAGCAAGCTAAAAGCATACAGGTTCACACACACACACACACACACACACACACACACACACACTTGTAATGTTCAGATGGAAAAATCTATGTCTCTAGGTATTCCTTTAATTCCAAAAATGGAAACACTGCTAAGAGAGATCTCATTCCTGTCTCTTCTCACCTGGTCCTTGAGGAGTTGATGAATGAAAGTTGAGTCAGTGTTCTATTTTTGATGTCTTAAAGTGCAGGCTTTAGGGTAAGATAATGCTAAACATAAAAACGGGAGTTTTCTCATAGAGGAGAGAAAGGATTCAGAAACAGCATTTCTTGCCACACTTTTGAACCAAATGAACTAGCATTTCAGAACAAAGCTGGATGATGTCTCTTAGATTCTTCTTAACAGCTGTTAAATACCCACAGGGCCTTCAATGCAACACAAGAAAACTATGCTCAATGTCCTCAGATTGCAGGGTGGGACACTTCAGTGTGTTAAAATGAAATACATTAGAACATTGCAAAGCCCGAAATGCCATGTTCCTTAGATCAAGCTCTATTAACATTCTTTGGAAAAATCTCTCTCCTGGTGAAAGGCCAGCAGAGTTGGGGTACTTTCTTAAGGATGAAAGAAAGGCAAATTCAATGACTGTAAATGACATTTTCATTCACTTAAGCTGAAAACAAAGAAGACACACACTCAACAGTCACAGCACAATAGATTGTTGAGTTGTTTTTAAAACATTTAAAAGAGTTAACATTTATGTAATGAAAATATTCAATGTATCCAAAAAGTAGAGGCTACCATTGAAAGGCTCTGTTCCTTAATTGAAAGAGCATTAACAGTGCTGGTCCTTAACAAACACTAAAATAAATAATAGAGGACAAAGGTTACAAAAAATATTTTAGTTCCATGTGACTCTAGCAGCAAACACTTAAAATTAACATTGAGAAGCCAGAGGTCACAGCTACAATGCAGCAGTAGTAGAGTTGCCACTGCTTCTCAAACTGGACGGGACTGTGGTAGAAAGCTGCAGTTTTCTTAGCTATTGCCCTGTGAATGAAAATAAACCTTTGTGTTCCCCAAGCACTCTTCCCACAACTGACTTTGCAGTTAAGTTAAAAGGAGAAACTGTCACACACTTAGCATCTTCAAACTAATTGCCAGCCAGAAAAGAGCTGCCAAGACTGTGGAGGGAATCTACGCTGCTTCCTAGAGCAGCGATCCTTCACACAGCACTCCTGACTGTTACCGATGGAACCTCTGATTCAGCACTAATTCCACAAAAATGCTTCTGCTTTGCAAGAGTTCCTTTCTGAATAGCACTAATAGTTTAAAAATAAACATGCAGCGATCTAGATTAGACTAAAATTACTGTCACTTCTCCCCATTAATGATAATTATTATTGGAAGTTGCATTGTGACAATTCACTCCGCAATTCACTCTGCTCAGGCAATAACCTGCAACAGCAGCTAGTCATCCATTTTGTTAGTATACTACTATGTCATATTCTCCCTGCCTCCGGGCATTTTAGTCTGTATTAAGGCTGCCCTCAATATTAACTCTGTTAGTATTATGTTGCTTCTAATTTTCTTGAAGAACATTGGCTATCTGAGAAAGGAAGTCATCCAGGAAGCAATATTTTAAAATCCTATTACAAAATAATGTCTAATTTCATCTAAACACTAATGCCAATTCATATCATTACAAGTAACATATAAATATTCAATTTCTCTGCTAAATTTTCCATGTTTGCCCTGGGGTATATTTGTGTGGCATCAAAAGCCAAATACTAACTGAGCTGATTTTTTTTCTCTTCTTGAGATGATGGCTTTAGATTTTCATGGGCAAATCCAAACCTAGTGAATGGAACTCTTTCAGCTTTAAGGACTCAATGTCAGAATGACCCAAAATAGGAAGAGAAAAGAGATGGCCTATTAAGAAAATGATAAAACTTGGTTGCATCTCTGGCCTTCCGACCCACTGGTATTTCCATCTCTGAGGATATACAAATGGTACCACAGCAGTATTGCTCATGGTAACTGGAAAGCACAGTGCTAGCCTGGACCGAGGTTAACCACACAGCTCATCCTGCCAGACCAACACAGTCTAGAAGATCAGTTTTGTTTACTCAGAAATACGCTTAAATACTGAAGTTTTCATGAATTAATTTTGTCAATAATTTTACTCGATCATTAATTAGTTCTTTTTCAACACACATCGTCCATTTTTGCAAATGCACTGTTTGTGAGAAAGGGGAAAAAAATCTTTTTTTACTGTGTATCTTAAAAGTCACACCTTTAATCCCAGCACTCCAGAGGTAGAGACAGGCAAATCTCTGAGTTCGAGGCCAACCTGGTTTACAGAGTGAATTCCAGGGCAGCCAGGGCTACACAGAGAAACCGTATCTTGAAAAGAAGAAAGAAACAAAAGTCAAAGGATAGAGTCTAGATGGCTGATCGATATCATGAATCAATAAGTGTTTTCTAAAGGGGAAGATAACACATTTTAACTGTAAGGAACAGAGGAACAGCTGTAGATATAGATGCAAAATAACTGCTGTGAATATTTTTTCACCAAAACTGTGACTACAGGCAGCAAATGGTTTGACTCTAGGTCTATAGTTAGATGTCTATTTTAACTTCTCATATAAACAATGATGTGTCAATGGAGTATTACTCAGCCGTAAAACAAAACAAAACAAAACACGTCATAAAATTTGCAGGCAAATGCATGGAACTAGAAAAAAATAATTCTGAATGAGGTAACCCAGACCCAGAAATACAAACATGGTATGAATTCACTCATAAGTGTATACTAGATGTAAAAGAAACGATAACCAGACACAATCCACAGTGAAAAGCTAGGAAACCAGGAGGACCCTAAGAGAAACACATGGATCGCCCTGGGTAGGGGAAATACATGGAATCTTCTGGGGGGGGGNGGGGTAAAGGGAAGGGGATGGGGATGAGAACAGGAGGGAACAGGAAGGTCGAGTTGGGGGAGGAATGGGGTAGGAGAGCAAGAAGAGATATCGTGATAGAGGGAAACATTATGGGGATATGGGAAAACCTGATGGTAGGAAAATTTCCTGGAATTACAAGGATGACCCCAGCTAAGACCTCTAGCAATAGTGGAGTGGGTGTCTGTATTGGCTTTCCCCTGTAATCAGATTGGGGACTACTGTAACTGTCATCATAAAACCTTCATCTAGTAACTGATGGGTACAGATGCAGAGATCCACATCCAAGGAAGAGGCTAAGCTCCAGAAGTTCAGTGGAAGAGAGGGAGGAGGGATGATAAAAGCAAGGAGCGGGGCTAAGGTCATGACTTGGAAACCCAGAGACAGCTGACCCGAACTTGCAGGAGCTGCATAAGACCAAACTAGGTCCTCTGACTGTGGATAGTAGTTGTCTGGCTGGGGCAGTCTGTGGGGCCACTGGCAGTGGGACCAGGATTTATCCCTAATTCTTGAACTGGCTTTTTGAAGCCCACTCTCTTTGGAAGGATACCTTGCTCAGCCTAGATATAGTGGGGAGGGCCTTGGTACTGCCTCAAAGTGATGTGCCAGACTTTGTTGACTCACCATGGGAGGAAGCCTTTCCCGCTCTGAAAGGGGTGGATAGGGGTTGGTATGGGGGTCAAGTGGGAGGGAGAGGAGGGGAGGGAGTGGAACCTGGGATTGGTGTGTAAGATGAGAAAAGACAGTCTAAAAATGTAAACAAACAAAAAAGAAGAGTTAGGGGTACTGGAGAGATGGCTCAGCAATCACCCAGACATTATGCAAAAAGTGAAAAACCTCAGAAAACTTGAGCCTAATCAGATTTCTCCATCAAACCTGTTCTCTCAGTGGTGAGGGAACTGTGAGGAGGGTGCAGAAAGAGCATAAGATCCGGAGGGCGTGGAGGAGAAGGCCCTGAAACTCAACACTGTCAGAGCTCATACAAACTCAGAGACAGAAGGAGTATGCGCAGGGCCTGCACAGGTCTGCACGGGTATATTAAGGTTCCAGTTCAGTGTTTTTATGGGATTCCTGGGTGCAAACATGTGGATCTCTGATTTTTGTGCTTTCCCCTGAGCTCTTTTACTTCTGTTTGTCTTGTCCAACTCCAATGTGTTAGTTGTGTTTCTTCTTATTTTATTATTATCCCTTAGAAGTCTGTTTATTTTCTAACGCAATTCAGAAAGGTGCTTTGGAGTAAAAAATTTGTCTACTGTGAAGATGTGTCTTTGGCAAGGCAATTTCTGATTGGTTTAATAAAGAGTTGAAAGGTCAATAACTAGGCAGGAAGAGGTTAGGCCAGATTTCCAGGTACAGAGAGGGAGAGGAAATGAATATGGAGTCAGAGAGACACCAGCGGACATGGAGAGGAAACAGGAGGTACATGATGAAAAGAGGTAAAAATCCACGAGGAAAAACACAGATTAATATAAATGGGTTAATTTAAGTTCTAAGAGTTAGTGGGACAGGCGTAAGCTAAGGCCGAGCTTGCATAAATAATAAATTATAATAATAAATAATTCCATAAATAATGACAAGTCTCCGTGTCATTATTTGTGAGCTGGCAGCCCAAAGAAAGATTCATCTAAGAAAGGGAATGAATCTGGACTAGGGGTGTGGATGGTGAGGAGCTGGAAAGAGTGGGGGGGTGGGCTGTAATCAGGATCTATTATGTGGGAGAAAAATCTATTTTCAATAAAAGGGGGGAAAAAGAAAATATTTGTTTCTCTCGTAGAAGACCTAGATTTGGTTCCCAACATTCATGTGGTAGTTCACAACAGTCTGCAACTTCAGTTCCAAGGAATTCAGCATTTTCTTCTGGCATCTTCTGCCTCTGCAGGCATCAGACAATGCATGGATTATACTTGTATATACATGCAGACAAAACACTCATAAAGAAAAACTTTTAAATTAAAAGAGAGAAAGACAGACACACAGAGAGAGACTTATTTACTGGGCATATAAGAAGCCCTAAATTTAAGCCCCACTACCGGGGGGAAATAGTACTTATGGCAAGAAGAAACCAGAAATAAACCTATAAGTAGTAAAGTTCATATTCGAGGTTAAGTGGATGACATAAACAGCTCAAGAGAAGCAAGCTGCAATCAAATCTATAGGCTCATACATGATACCTTACAGCCAAATCCACCTCACAATACGTGATTTTCAGACCACAGGGATATGTAGAAAAGGAGCAAAGGCATATGCATGCTGTAGAACATAGCATACCCAATGTAACCAAGGACTGTGTTCCTCTAAACAAATGTATCTCTGCAGCATGGATATTCTTATTTTGTGGGATATCATTATTAGTCCACTTCAGGTTTGACAGACAAAGAATTTAAACATTAATATTACATTAGCTTTCCTTTTCCCCCAGCATTTTACTCTTACAAATCTCAGGAAAAATGCAGTGGAAACATTCCTGGATTTATAGTTAGTCTTTTGTGAACCACGTGGAAAATCTATTAATATGAATGATCTCACAGCAATAAGTAAGACTGGCATGGGGAGACTGAGAGAGAGAAGAGAATTGGCAGGTGGAAGGGGAGAGGAAATGAGGAGAACAGGGAGTCAAGAAAAGAAGAAACTGGTTTCAGGATATCTTGTGCTGAAGATGGCTAATTGTTTTTGAAGATGGCTAAACTTGGCTCTTTTGTTTTTCTGGAGCTCCATTTGTTGGAAGGAGAAGTGGATGGTATGTGAACCGTCATGTACTAACCAATATGTACTAACATGTACAAAAATTCATTCTTAGAGAATCTCCATAATTGAAGCTAAACCATTTGAATAAAAGAAATTTCTGCATAACAATGAAATATGGGTAACTCGAAGACACTTAGGGAAGCTTTCTAACAAACACCCTGAGGGCTCTCAACACAGAGTTCTGGTGACATAACACCAGAAGGAAAAACTTCATGTGCCTGAAATGCTAGAGGTAGAAAAGGTATTTCAGGGCACTCTTTCTAGCAGCAGGCTGGATTTGTGCCTGTTATTAAACTCATGACTGTATAAGTTCTGTACCTACAATGTTGGGATGAACATCAAATGTATGGTATGGGGGCCCTATCCATCTTCACCAGGATTATTGAGCACTGAACTCTGCTGGACTTTGTGCTATTTAGATCACAGAAGATTCCGTTAAGAAGTGAGTGGCACTGTGTTGATATGATCCTGTCAATCCTTACTACTGACACAAACACATCTTCAATCATGAAAACAAAAATGGAACTTCAGGAAATACAGAGAAGCATGCCTCTGTTAAACACTCAAAACTTGCCAATCCAAAGGAAGTGATTAACTGTCTTAAAACCATTAACAATGGTACAAAAGAGATAGTTTTCCTTCTGTTGAGGTCACAAGAACAATTCTCAACCTTTTTATGTAGGTGAAGTCTAACAGCACCAATTATTAGTATTATTTTGGTTCTTCCCCCCCAACCACGCACCATGGTTAAATAAATCATCAGTTGTCAAGGAATAACATGATGCTGAAAAGTCTTTAGTTAGATGATGAGAACTTGGGCTTCACTGACTGAAATTCTGTGCAATTAAATTAAATATTGTGATGAAAAGTCTCAAGTTTATTTTAAATATTACATGTGATAATAAACATATGCAGAGCCTGGAAGATTCAGCATGATCAGGGAATGCTAATAAAAGTAATTAGCATGACTGTTCTATAAAAGATGGATGGAAGAAAAGAGAAACGCACCCAAGCCAATCCAATTTAATTTGTTCTACCATTCTACACAGAGAAATGACTAAAGCCATTGCCTTATTTATATGCATCACTCACTGATAACATTAGAAAATTGAAAGCACTACTTTCAATTTTTTCTAGTAAAAAAACCTAGAATCTGCACAATTATGGAAAATAATCTCAGTTTTATGGCCTCTATAGAGGAGAGGGTAACTGTCAAAGCCTTTCTGAAAGCAAATACACACATAAACTGAGTATCTGTTGAGACTGCAGAGACATTCCTAAGTGGTGTTTATGCAATATGCATTTCCTCTAAAATGGATGCCTAATTGTTTAGCTGTTCTAAACTGTGGAATGGAAAACAAAGGAGCAGTTTTGGCCATGTGGGTAAACAACGGATTCCTAAAAGCTAATTATCCGTTATTTAATAGACTGAAGCTGCACCAAATGAGACATTTAAGCCTAATAAATAAGAGGCAAATTGTAACCTAAAGACTAAAATATAGGGGCTGCTAGTATAGGTTTTATTGCTCCATTAAATAATCTCTTATTTACTTCCTCCACAAACATAATTATACAACACTGAGTCCATTTCAAGGCCATGCTGATGTGCTACTGAAAAATTATGTGAATCAGATTACACATGCAGGAAATCTTAAAGCGTAACATTTGAATTCTATTATCAAATGCCCTATTTGTTTCTAAGATTAAGAATAAAAATGGAGTTTGAAAAAAGTTGTATATAATTACATAAATCCATTATTCCTATTTGTGTCTTCCTAGAAATGATTATATAAGTACACACACTAGCTGTGTACTTGAAGCTAAATCCTGGCATCCATGTTAAATACATTATATAGCTATTTTGTATTTAAGTGTTTTCAAAATTAAATAAAATTCAAATTTACACATTATTCTAAATTCACATGGGGATTAAATAAAGACAGTTTAAAGTTCATTTGCTCTTTTGTTTACGAGGTAATACGCAAATATTTGGCAGAAAACACCAAACCTTCCTATGTGACTATCTGAAAGCTCCAGCTCTTTACTCTCCAAAAAGAAACAGGAGAACATGACTTCTAACATGAGGAAATGATGAAGGAAGACCCTAGACTCTTGTTTTCAGACTGACTAGTCACGGGGTTTTCAACATTAAGTTTCCTGCTGGAAGAGCTCTAGCGCACAGGTTCACTTTCATCCTATGAACAAAGCCCCATTCTGGAAGGACAGGGAGAATGAGCACAAGTAGATCTGAACCCAGCTGCCATTCTCCCTCCACCAGCAGTCATCACGGATGGTAGGTAAGAAAGAACAGGATTTAATTACTCCACCATCTCCATGATGAGAGAATTTGTATATCTGTGAAGAAACTAAGTTCTTTTTGCCTGGTGGAAATGCTAATCTCAGGAAACTCTATGGGAAGAAGACCCACGTGGGTTTATGAAAGAGTTACAGGAGTATTCTCTTGCTCAGTCACCTCAGGGGTGGTGCCTTACACACAAAAATAAGATGAAATAAAGTCCCTGGTCCAAAGCAGTAACAAATACTAATATAAATCCAGTAATTCACATTTTCACACTATTTTTATACCAGCACAGCTAGGCTAAAGACAAAGATAGTGGTTTGCAAAGTAGTATATTCTACACCATAGCTATACCTGCAAAGAAAAACTTAACATAAATTTTGAGCTGGCCATCAGAAAAAGTGTGAAGTCCATGAGCCATACAGTGAAGCATCAGAGGAAACACACCATAGTGTCAAATGCTGGGGACTTTACTAACCAACACTTTCAACTAGAAATTAGAGATACAGGCAATACTTCTCTTGTTATATAAAACCAAATCCTGTCAATATCAGTTCCTAATATCTATATTAGTAGATCAATAAGAGAAAACCACAGCATAGTTTGCTAATACAACACTGGAGCTCAGACTTGTCACCATGAAAAACAAGGTACATACCCAATGTATTTTCTCTAAGAATGAAATCAAATGCTGCTAGGCTAAACTTCTATTTCCATTGCAGAAAGCCTTCAAATGTTGTAAAAATAATGATTTCAGAAAATTCTTATTCTACAGATATTAGAAAAAGTAACTTGTGTGATTCATTTAGCAATAAGCAGCAAACAAGAAATAAATACTTTTTATTACTATGATTTATTTTATATTTTCAAAGACTGATGATCTGAATGAACAATCATGTCATCTTTACAAGGAGAAATATTCAGAATAACTGTCATTTATTGCTTTTGTTAACTTTGATGAGAAAACTTTTTATATGCCATCTAGATTGGTTTATATCCCTAAACTCTTTAAACCAAACCAAATGTCTAGAATTTATCTCCCAAATCTCCAAAGGTCTTCAAAGGTAGCTTCTAACATCATAGCTTTCTATTTTATGTATCTTTTATCTATTGATATTATTACATTTGGATATTTGTTTAAAATACAATATATCCAGATTATGGTTTCCCCTTCCTCTATTTTCCCTACCCCCCCACCTCCCTTCCTAACCAGATTCACCCACTTCCTGTTTTTCATTAGAAAACCAATGAGCTCCTAAGGCACAATAGCAAAATATAAGAAAAACAAAACAAAACAAAAGCTACTATGTGATAAAAACAAGCAAACAGAAGGAAAAGAGCCCAAGAAAAGGTGCAAGACACAGGTATAGATGCAGGGACCAACTTGTTCCCACACTCAGTAATCTCATAAAGGCACTAAGTTAGAGCCATAATACATACGTACGTACAGGGTACAGGTCCTGTAGGAAAAAAGGAAAAAAAGAGAGGGAAAGAAAAAAGAGTGTGTGTGTGTGTGTGTGTGTGTGTGTGTGTGTGTGTGAGAGAGAGAGAGNGTGTGTGTGTGTGTGTGTGTTTGTGTGTGTGTGTGAGAGAGAGAGAGAGAGAGAAAACACAGTAAAAAAATAAGAGAAATAAAGGAAAAGGAAAAAGCCCTGATGCAGCATTGAGATTGTGTTTGGTTTAATGAGACTTTTATAAATCGATATAACCCAGCCTAGGCTCAGAAGAACATGGAGATCCCCTGGAAAGTATCGAAATGAGCACTACATATGACCGTAATATATCCAAGGCGTTTAAGAAATCCTACCGGGTGAAGACATTTCACTTATTGAGACACATTTGTCATCATCTGCAAACGGTATCTTGGAAAAGACACTGCAGAACAATTGATAAAAAAAACCTAAACGAGACAAATATAATGGGCTCCATGATAAAGAAGAGCGGCAACGGAGACCTTTATTTTTATTTTCTAATTTTTGAGATAGGGTATCACTATATAGGTAATATAGAAAGAAATTAAGGCAAAATATTGTAGGACAGCAGAACAGAACATTTCACACACATGCATGCAAGACACACATAAGCACACATGCCAAAACATATAAATGAGAATAATTGTAAGATATTTATGAGGCAACTTAGTTTTTTACAACTGGTTAATAAGTAAACCAACAGAAAAAGGTTAAGGCAATACAATTTGTAAAATAGGAAATATTAATTAACTATAAGTATAAATGACCATCTTCATTGTAGTCAAGCAAAAGCCAATGAAAATTAAAAATAAGTTTTTAGTCTAACAAATACTCAATCTCATAGAAATGAGAACTTTCAACTAATGCATACCCGTAATTTGATGTGGAATGTTGGGGAAAGTTAGATTATGTTTGGCAATATATTTGGCAACATGCATTATAAGTCTTAAATACATCCTTCTCTATTCTTTTAAATAAAATAATTCAAACATTTTCTGACTGTGTGAGGCCAAGAATACTGTTAATATTGAAAAGCCAGAGAAACATTTCTATTACTTCCTTACTTAATAATATAAGCCAAATTAGGAATGACCTAACGAGGGGAACCAGTGGCAAGGTATTTCAGATTAAGAATAACATGAAATACTATGTATTTAGCAAGTAATATGGACATTAAGGTGCATATTCACTAGGATTGCGGTTTGTATTCAAAGGGACTGAAGAGACAATGAGCCTAACAGTGAATCCTGGAAAGAAATAATGGCTGGTTGCCTTCCAATCTACTCTTGTTTAGGTAGATTTTATATTGCATAAGTAAGTCATTGAAGGTAGGAAAATAAATTTGGTCATTCAAAAATGGAAATTAAATTGTAGAGAAATAAAAATTGAATATTATTAATATTCTATTGAAAAGTACATTTAAAAAGTTCTATCAGATTTCAGTTTTATGAACTGATACAACAGCAACCCTGAGAGGCTCTTTGTCACAGTTGCTCATCCAAATCTCAACAGTATATATAGTCCATCCATCTACCTTTGAGAATCAGGTAGATGACTTTTAACATGGTGAGCAAACAATATAATGATCACAACAAATTAGGCTAAAATTTTAATTCATGATTATTCCAGAATAAATTTTAACAATCAATAGTAAACTTTTCTGAGATTCATTTATGGTAACACTTTCAATTATTCCTTGAACATTTTCTGAATTTCTAACATAAACTTAGATGACTCTTCCTTTCTAGAAGAAACAAGTGTGGTATACTACTATACTAATTTTGTTTCTAAAAATAAAATATGACTATCAAAGTGTAAGTAAAGAGGACATGGTGGCACCCTCTCCCTGTGGGGAAATCCTTAGCTGCATTTCTTGTTCTGAATAGTGAGCTACTAGGATTTAGCAATGAAGTTAATGGATTTTATATTAAAACCTTCAATCCTTAGTGCCGTGGAAAAAAAAAGAGTCAAATTGTTAGGGTTGACAATGAAACTACAACCTAATACGTTGCTTTCCTATTTAGTTGTATCTTCCTTTTTTTCTTTTATTGAAAATAGAGGTTTTTTATATATTTTTTAATATAATATATTCTGAATATGGTTTCCCCTTTCTTCTCTAGCTCCCCTCCCCTCCAGATCCATAACTTTTATCTCTCAGATTATAAAACTAAGCGGCATCTAATAATAATAAAATAAAATAAGATAAAGAACAAACAAATCAGAATATGACTCTTTTAGCTTTATAAAATATAAAGATGTTTCTGTAGGGCTGTATTCCAATTTGTCAAGTTTTTCAAAAAGTTTTCATTACATTAGAAAGCATACCATAAAGTAAGCAGAGAAAAGAGCACAGTGGGCACCCATCTTCCCCCAGTACTTTGCCCAGCTTCAGACACTACCCAGCTTCATCTATAGAGCCCTCCATCTGTCACCCCAGGCTATTTTGACTTACCTGAAGACATTGGTTTTTTATTTTATTCTTTTTTGTCTGTGAAGTTTCAGCATGCCTCTGAAGAATACGGAAGTATGCTGACAACAATATTGTCATGAATAGAAAAATCAAGTCTCCACAGATTTTCTTTTTGCTACAGTTATTTGTAGGGATTACTATCCATAGCTGTCACTCCAGTCTCTGTGTCTCTTTTGTCCTCTCTACCAACCTCGCCTCCCCCTTAGTTCTTCCTTTCCTCTCCTCTTTTCAGTTTTAAGGACTGAACTTAGCTTCAAGCTCATGTACACCAGGCAAGAGTGACAGCCCCAGCCTACTTTAAGTCTCTTTTAATCACTATCCTCTTTTTCTCTCTCTCCTATGCTGTATTCACTGGAAGAAATCAGTCCATGTTCTGTAGAATGTCTGTGTCAATTTCTTATGGATGTAAATGTATTAACAGACAGGCACTGTTACAGACGTGTTACCCAAGTAATACTAAGGAAAGAGAATCCACCTGACCTACAAGTGTTCCAGAGAACCAACCAGAAGAAAGATAACATACACTGATAAACCGAAGGGAGGAGGGAGCTTGAGGAAAGATCTGCTCGATGGCAAGGTACAGAAACAAGTGGTCCTATTTCTTTGTTCGCCAAAGAAATTAGGATGTTAATGAAGCACGACATGAATGTGTCCACCGCATGGATGGGGACTTGACAGGACTCACCAGTTTTCATTTCTAGCAAACGTTTTTTCTCTAGTTGGCGTTCAAGGCGTTCTTTCTCTGCTCGCTCTTTAGCTAGTCTGGCACGTTTGTCCTTTTCTGCCGCTTCTCTTTTTTGGATGTTTTCATTTAACGCTTGCTAATACAAATAAATTTTGAAAAATAATTAATTTTAACCAGTGATACACAAGAAAATTATCTAAAATCAAACACAAGTTCCAACCATGAGTTAAAGGTTTTCAGATAAGTTAGTTCTTAAATGAGTAGCAGTCATATAATACATACACATAAACCCTTGTAAAATATGTATCTATAAATACCCTGCTAGGCTTAAAGCACCTGCATGTAAATGGAGTTACCTAAAAGGGAAGAGACGGAAACTAAAAATAAAAAGGCATTTAATACACAAATTGAATCGGCTATCATGTAAAGAGAGTCTTTAACTCTCTAAGAGCCTTCTATATTTTCTCTTTTGTAAGCATTTCAACCCCAAAGGAAGCAGTTGAAGAAATGATAGAAAAGGGATGAATGCTCCATGCAATGGTCATGTAGAAGAGTGGGTTTTCATATAGAAGAGTGTGTCATAAAGATAACTGTATAAAAATTTGAGGTCTCAAAGCCAGATCCTGCGACTGTTGATCAAAGCCAATAACATGCTAATGAAAAGAAGATCTCAATGGATATGTGATTAGTTAATTAATTTCTTATTTCTAAGTTTTATACCAATCAAGAAATGCCTCTCATGTGGCATTAGTGAGAATCAGCAGGTAAGGGTAGAATTTTATAAGTGCCAACAAACAGCATGGCATCACATTACAACAAACAGACTGTATTTTATCTAAGTGTCAATGAAAACAAACAGGTTACAATTACCAATAATATTATAAAAGTGTACAATTAAGCTATAAGTAAATAGCTTAGTATTTTTCATTTAAATGCAGTTCTAGAAATTGAACCCAAGGCTGCTGCTCAGCAGGCAAGAGTTCATGTGCACACCCATGAACCTGGGGATCAGATTCTGATGGTAGGCGTTTTCCTTAATAGCTCTCACCCTTATTTTTTGAGACCAGTTCTCCTGCTAAAACTGGAGCCCACCAATCGGGTTAACCTGACTCATAAGCGAGTTCTGGGGCAAACCAGCAAGCTCTGGGGACCTGGTTGTCTCTGCCTTCTCAGCACTGGGATTAAAAGCACTCACCACTGTGCAAAGTCCACCTTTTGCTTGAATACAAACACAGGCTTGATAGATAAGCTTTTGGCTGACTGAGCTATTTCTCAACACTTGGCCATCTTTTTAAAACCCAGAGATAATATCAGTTCTTTATAAAAAAAATTACAAATTAGAATATGATTGATGAGAACAAGAAAAATTCTAAGAAAGAAACACAAAAATATTAACCTATTCACCTTTAATTTTAATATATACTTTAATGAGATGCTAATTGGAGGATAGGATGAAGGGACAGAAGAAAGGGAGGAAACAAAAGAAAGGATGAAAATATGTTAGTTTCTTTCTTTGTAAAAGAACAGACAGCAGGCAAATACAAGAACAGAAACATGAAATATAGACAATACTATCAGTCAGAAAAAGGAGTATTCAAAACATCCTTCTTTTCTACAGCTACTGCTTTGCTACATTGCTTGCTATCTCCACTGTCTGCTTGTCTCTCCTTTTTCTTCTCACCACACCACCCAGACAACTTAGAACTTCCTTTTTTTTAAAAAAAAAATAAGGGTGAATATATATATATATATATCAACTAATGAAAAAAGAGGCATGAATTGAAAATACAGCAATGAGGTGAATATGGAGGATTTAGAGGGGAGAAGGGGAAGGGGGAAATGCTATGTTTATAATCATAAGAAATATTTTAAAATAACAGAAGAGGTCAAAATCATAAAAAATATTACCCTAAATAAAGCTACCTCTGGTTTGATTACAGCTGAATTATAAAAATCAAGGAGCTGGCTAAATGTAGTGGTTTGAATAAGAATGGCCCACACAGGCTCATATACTAGAATGCTTAGCTATCAGGAAGTGGCATTATTTAAAAGGATTAGAAGGATTGGAAGGTGTGGCTTTGGAGTAGGTGTGGCCTTACTGGAGGAAGTGTGTAACTGGGGGTGGGCTTTTAGGTTTCAAAAGTCCTTGTCAAGCTCACTTTGTTTCTTTCTGCCTGTGAATCAGGATATAGCTTCCAGTAACTGCTCTAGCACCATGCTTGCTGCCATGTTCTCTGCCATAATAATGGATTGATCCTCTAAAACTGTAAGTAAGCCCCCAATTAAATACATTCTTTTATAAGAGTTGCCATGGTCGTGCTGTCTCTTCATTGCAACAGAACACTGCCTGAGGTACGAATTGATGCTCTGGGGAAGAACATTACAGGCTTACCTGATTCACAGTGCTTACCAAGTTGCTGAGTTTTAGAGATGGAAAAAGATAGTGGTAATAAGTTAGAAGAGCTAAGTTGTGCTAATACAAGTTCTTGGAAAGAACCATACCTTACAAGGAACCTTCTCCACAAGGCTGATAGGCTGATTAAAATTCCATTTAACTTGGAGAACGTTTCAGGCCCAGAGCCTAAATATAATTTATCATGGGCTATCTTTAGTCAACTGAATAACCATTCCTTGTCCATCTCTCTGACCTAACATCCTTGTGTTTATTAGATAAATCCTTTAGAATGCACAAGTATACCATCAGCTTCCACTAAACAAAAAGCTAAGAATATCGCCACATAGCATGAGACCTATAACAAAGAATCCCATCTGCTGTGACCCACTCACTTGGTGTTTACAACACTGTATTTGAAGTGTCTTGATTTAAGACTTTCTTATTCAGTTAGTATAAAAAGTTCATGAACCCATCAGACATTGAAATATGGAATGTGGAGTAAGCAGACTCTGAATTCCCAGGCTACGATCATACATATGTGGCTCTAGATATACTATTTTTAATCCCCTCTTTGTGGTGTCAATTATATTTTTGCATGGATAAGTGAAGCCCGATGATTTAGGGCTTTCCAGGCACAATTCAGAAGTTTTCACGCACTAAACTGTGATGTTGAACACTGAGATGACAGCACTAACCAACCACCTTCATTCCACTGTCATTTCTCAAGTGTGAGTCATTCTGGGAGATGGAGGCAGTGCATCCTGCTAAAGCAAATCCCCTTCTATGTTGTTAAGAAATATAAAAAGGAGAAAGCATGCCAGTCTCACTACACCCCAGATTCCTCTCTGTAACACAAACTGCTCTCCATGTGGTTGGTGAGTGGGTCTTATCACAATCTTCTGTGAGTCTAGGTTCAGGAACTCCTTCTCTGAATAATAAATGATTCCTGTATCTGACCTATTTTCTTTCATCTTCTGCCAACAGTCAGTAAGTAAAGTCTCAAACTCTTCAGTTTGTAACCAATATTAATACCAGTTACTATTAATCTATAAAGTGGTATCTGCAATTTTAGATGCTTTCATAGGTAATTCTGTCAAAATTCAAACTGGATTCTGCATTGCCAGCTCTGGAAGAATGTGGTCAAGTACTTGTACTGAAAGAAGGGAGCAGTTATTCTGCATTGTCAGCTCTGGAAGAATGTGGTCAAGTACTGGTACTGAAAGAAGGGAGCAGTAAGTTGCATTTGAAAGTGGGTGTATTTTCACTCTTTCATGGCTGCATATGCTAAGTATGGGACAATGGCAGACTTAAAAATCAGCATAAGCTAGGCAGGTAGATATGGTAATTCTAAAACAAACAAACAAACAACTAAATAATTAAAGATTGTTCAACAATAATTGCTTTAATGTACATATGTGTAGCCATGTATGTTAATGTATAAGGGCGACGGTTAGGAAGGGTGGATTGAGGTAAAAAGCACAAACAAATATTCAGGAATAAAACTGCATGTCTTGCTTGAGGAAAATAAATAAGCATCCATTAATAACTCAGAGATTATTCATGAATTGTATTAACTTCTCAAATTAATAGTGTAAATTCTACTTTAATGACTGCATACATTTCAATGTAGACATTCATTAGAGCTTCTAGACCATATACAACTGCCACACCCTCTTAAGGGAGTAATAACTCAGTTACTTTATAAGATCTATAGAAATAACGTTTACCTTTAGAAATACAATCTGCAGTAGGTCCCAAAGCCATGTTGTTTTAGGAAAAATGCAGTACTGATTTTCATTTAAAAAAGTCTACATACTTTAAAACATATTTTATTCTGACATTATAACTGTTTAGGAAAGTTTCAGCATATAAAGGAGCATTTACCCTTCAAGTAATATCATATGACAAATAGTAATTCAGGACTTTCTTGTAGACCAAATCATAAGAAACAAATGTAGCCTCAAACACCAAAATTCAACAAAGAATGTCTATAAGATAAAATTGCTTCTTAATTATGTAAATCCCAAGTTCAAAGCTTGTAAGGAAGATTGAGCCAGAAATATCAGCTAGTTGACTAGAAGTAACTAACTCAAAAAAGTAATCTTATACTTCACCTTGTGTGGACAATCAGCAAATGCATACTGCACTCAAGTACATATTGCTACAAGACATTCTCTGTGAATTCTTCCCCAGACGCAGTCTTATGCACACTCTTTTTGAAAGATCTGTGGGTCTATCAGTCCACTTCAGTGACCACAGAGGGTTTTCAAACTTTAGTCAGATTTTGGGTGCTCATTTTAAAGAAAACCAATAACTATAACCAGTTCTTAAGACAACATACTTTTCATGAATACCTATGTAATAATACCCATGTATAATAACAAATACATGAATCCCAAAATGTATATCCCTGTTAGCAAGAACAGACTTCTAGAGCGAAATACTGAGCCCCTACTTAGTCTTACCTATAGTTTTGTAACATAACTGGTGTATAATTCTGCTAAAAGTGGTTTAAATATTTATTATAGCATTACATACTTTTCCTAGGAAATCAAAAGGATCTAAATTTAATTGAGTTCATGCATTTATGTAGATGTGTGTATATTTGTCAAACTTAGAAGTTTCAGACAGAAAGTAATTCTTATGAGTTGTAGTTAATATTATCATAAGCATTACCTATGAATTTCATGAAACTTTATTATCATTTATGTTAACATTATAGCTTGTTTTTCCTTTCAAAATTGTTTGTAATAGTAATCTGCATTTTTATAGGTAAATTATATTTCATATATTGTCTATACTATTGAATTGATTCTATTAGTAGCATTTAAATTGTTTCCAGTGTTTGGCTATGATGAATATGGATATAGATACAAACAGTGGATACCTCAGCTACTGCTCAGATGTAAGAATTCTTTAATAGTGCTTGCCATTAACTGTTTCCTGAATTCGTTTATAAAATTATTGACAGCCAGCTCTTAAGTGAGGCCAATACAAACTGAAAACATACATTGTTTCAAAGTTTTATTTCTAAAATAAAATGTCTTGAATAAAATAAAATGTTTTAAAATACAAGAGTGCTAGATAACATTGTTAATATTATTTCATATGTTAAATATCATCACAAAAATCTGCAAGCCACTCCCCTCCATATAGAGGTGGACCTAATGAACTGATAGACTAGAACGTCCCTGAACTTATTGGAAAACGTTAAAATGCTGTTAAATTGTGTGCCCATATCCACTTCAACCTCCACTATATACCCACAGCCTATGCAATGTGGAAATTGTCATTACAAGTCTTAACATTGCTAACATAGGTAGTTTCACACCATGTGTTAACTTACATTGTTCTGGCTACTATTTCATGCAAGGATAATTTTATATTATTGTAAAGTCATTTGTATTTATGTCCTTTTCTGTAAATTGCTTTAAAAAACAATAAAAAACTGAGTTTTCTCTAAAAAACTCGTTAGTTCTCTAGAAATTTTGGACACCATGCCTTTGTCAATTTTTACAAATATAATCCCAACAGTATTTACACTACTATTCATAAAGACTATCCCTAAAGTTTACATAGTCAAAGTCTTTTTCCTTCAGTGATGGCCCCTTTAAGTCTTTAAGGTAGCCTTCGTACTTCAATGGAAGGCATTTTTGGAACTTCATGAGGTTTGCAGTTGTTTTTGAGGCTTCAGTGTTTAGTCAGTGTTTGCAAATGGTCTGAGGAGGAGATGTATACTCTGTTTTAAGTTCTTCCTATGATCTTATTCTTGACATGAATCATAATATGCTTTTACAAAATCATTACATGCTCTAAAATTTTCTTTTTAAATTATTTATGCCAATGAGACCAACAAATAACACTGATAGAAAGACATTTATTGGGTTTGCTTTTATATCAACAGGTAAACTATTTCAATAATAGCTCCAATTTGCTCTAGTAAATCGCATGTTCTTTAATGAATGTTTGAGTACACTGCTACTTGTTTGCACACATAGCTACACCAGCCTTTTACTGACGTGTTTAAAGCTTCTCATCTTTAGCATCTTTTTGTCTGACTTTCCTAGAATAATGCTAATTTCTGGATTTATCCACATGGTTTATCGATATTTTTATTATCAGCAGTGGTGGCACATGCCTTTAATCGCAACTCTTAGAGGCAGAGCCAAATATGGTAGATCTCTGAGTTTTAGGCCAACCTGGTTGAGTTCCAGGACAGCCAGGGATACACCCAGAAACCCTGTCTTAAAACATGCCCCCCCCCAATTACATTATCACTTGGGGCTATCTTAGGCACATGTAACATTTGGACACTTCAGGTGAAGTATGCTTTTCATCTTCATGAGGGAATACGTACTTGGTTATTAATACACCTTCCTTTTTCCTGCACTATTTCCTTGCCTTACACTAACTGTTGTGTCACTTCAGACTTTTCTGTATCTCATGGCTCAAGGTCTTGAAAATCTAATGAACACAAGTTTTCTTTTTAAATTAATCCTTTAAACATTCCGTGATTTTTATTCTTATCAGTTCTACCTTGCATTATTTTTCATATGTTTATTTTATGATTTTTCATTCTGTATGTTTCTTGGTATAATTCTCCCCAACAATTTTGAATTTACACCTGATACGTCTAATCTACAGGTTTTCCTAAATGATTTTATAATACAGACAAAACATGCCCTGTGGTGGTTTGAAAAAAAAAGGTCCCCAAAAGGAGTGACACTATTAGAAGCTGTGGCCTTGTTGGAGAAAGTGTGTCATTGAGGGGTGGGCTTTGAGGTCTCCTTTGCTCAACCTTCCCTTGGTGTGACTATCAGTGGACTTCCTGTTGTCTGAAAGATGTAACACTCTCAGCTACAGCAAATCTGCCTGCATGTTCCCCATCATGAAGATAATGGACTGAACCTTGGAAACTATAAGTGAGGGCCCTCAATGAAAGGTTTTCCTTATAAGAGTTGCCGTGGACATGGTATCTTTTCACAGCAATAGAAATCTAAGAAACACCCGAAATTTAACTCATATCTTTATTCTCCTTCCATTTCAACTATACAGCAGTTTTTGAATTCCAAATCTTTCTCTCAACTGATTACTCTGTTTACAAGTCTTTTTTACATAAAAGAACTTTTATCACATATGTCATTTTTATTTACATTTGTTCTATGCCTTTTGCCTCATGAGCCTTTCTTTAAAAAATGCTTCTGTGAATACATCATTTACAGGAAAACTGTACATTGTGGATTAATCATGCTTTATAAATATGGTTTGGTGGGGAAAAACTGCTATATTCATAAAGCTATGCTGTTTTATACTGTGTGTAACTCACCAGCTTTGAACATTACTTCCTGAAAGCTGAAATACTAACTGGCTTGTTAAGAAAAACCTTGCCAATCTGTTTTTAAAGCTTCTTTTAAGAGGCTGTTGAGTCTGCGAAGATGGCTCAGTGGCTAAAGCATTTGCCTTGCAAATCTGGGTGCCTCAGTCTCAGCTCCAGAAACCATATGAAAAAAGCAGGACACAGCTAGCCCAAGCACCTCTAATTCCAGTGCATTTTCTTGGCAACTGGGAAGCAAAGACAGGACAATCTTCTGAAGCTCGTGGTCCAGCTGGCCTGATGCATGCAAGCTCCGAACAGAACAGATCCTGTCTCAAACAAGCTAGCAGGCAAAAACTGAAAGCTAAGGCTGTTCTATGAATGCCGCATGCACAAGACTGCACTCAAATACATTCTTATTTTCCATTTCTTCATAAATAGCCTAACTTGGCCCGCTGTTAACTAGAAGAATAACTATATTTTATCATCATATGAAGACACTTTCTACTGGCTTCCTCTGCTGTGTCTAAAGAACTAATGGAATGATAACTTATTCTTGGCTTTTAGGAATCTTTGCTCTTGGTAACCTGTGCTTTCACTCACAGGATATTGTGTGTGCTGTGGATACATGTGTGTGATTGCATGAGCCCATAGAGGCCAACAGCACTGGATTCCCCTGGAGTTGGAGTACTGGTAATCACTGTCTGCTCTAACTGAGTGCTGGGAACTGAATGAACATCCTCTGTAAGAGCAGTATGTACTCTTAAATCGCTTAACCATCTCTCCAGACTGTTTACAGGTTATTTTGAGTTTCATTTTATTTATTTTGGGTTACAGATGGTCTTTAAATTTGTGGATTCTTGGTCTGGAAACACTGTAAGCAGTGTTCTGAATGTGTAGCATCCTTCATTTATTCTCCTCAATCCATACTTTGTGGCTCCTGCTACAAAATGGGAAAGACTGTCTAACCTCTTCCATGTTTCCCTCAGCTGCACTATCTCCCTGGGTTGTCCCAGGAACACTTGCATTGAATACACCTTCCTTCCCAGGTGGAGTACAACTCACTCTAGCTCACTGTGTGTTTAACTTTAACTGCTACACCTCCATTTCCACTAGTCTTTTCTTTTTAAGTAGTCATTTTCAGTCATCAAGTCTTTTTAAAATCTTTCATTTTCTTATATATTTTGTGCCCTTCACATGGAGTCTTGTAGGGGTGTCTGTGTCCATCCTCGGATCTCCTCGTCACACCAGTACCCTACTCCAGAGTTGTTTAGTAGTTGCGACTGTGGTCCTAGTTTGCTGAGCTTAGTCCATAAGTCTTGGGGTTGTTAAGTTACAATTGTCTCCTAGCACAGAGCTTTGAGCTGTCATCTGTAAAGAACTGGGGACTGTTTTCCTAATCTGGATGAGATTAGTTTCCCTCCATCTCTTGCTTATTGAAAGCTTTATGTAATGTCCTTATTCTGTACATGCCTTGGTCTCCAACTTCACAGGCCAGGATAACTCTGCTTTCCCTCTTTCTCAATTCTTTTTGTCCTTGACTATTTCCTTAGCTTTCTAAGGCAACAGCCAATTTTTGAAAATGGCTCAGTGGATTCTGAAAAATTTGATAAGAATATAAGAAAAGAAGAATATATGAGCCTTAAAGAAGCTGAATGAATTAATGTAGGACAGATCTTTCAGTCTTCACCAAACACCTGCCTGATAAGCCAAGCTCTCCACTCTCTAATACTGTGAAGCTGATAACAGATCTTATTTTATCTTATAATGTTGCATCTCATCTAGATTAATGTAATTCTATGTACCTTAGACATATGTTTCAGGTTCCACAATTAAATGAAGGTAACTGGATACTCATATAAAATTAATTCTAAGAAACCATACATGCACATTATTATATAAAAGTTTATAATATAAAAACGCCCTGATAATAGAATAGATATGAAATTTGTCTATTTTTATAGATTACTTTAAAAATATCTGAGTTTTGTCACATACTTGAATGATGATATAGTCTTATGAGACAGAAATCTAAAGTCATTTATTGTTTTATTTAAATGGTTATCTGGCATTGAAGAGCTGTGTGTCACTGCCTCAGTTGCTTCTGTAAAAAGGATAAAATATGTGGATATTTCAGGAATTAAATACCTTAATTCACATATTTGCCTTATATCCCTTCCCTAGTATATTGTTAGAGGAGGCCTACACAGTGTTAACAAATATTGTTTTATTTTATCACCAATTTTAAATAGGATTTTCATGAGAGTATAATCATTCAAGAGTCTCAAGCACGTTTATTCAGCAAGGACTCATGAAGATCCATGTTCTAGCTTCTGTCAATAATCATGCTTCTATCAAACATAATGGGAATGCCAATATTCTTAGCTTCTATGAGAATGTAAGTGTTTCTATTCAGAGATGTTGGAATAGGATGCTATACTAAGTTGAATGGAAGTGAAGTGGAAGCATCCAATGCCGGCTGGATGACTTGGCAGGGAAGGTGTCATGATGAATAAATATGGAAGGCAAGATGTAGTTCTCAACCTCAAGTCTAGCCATTATTCCTCTAAGGACTCAATTTACATATGTATGCACATTGTTTAATATTATCAAATCTAATATGCTCAAGAATTCTATTTTGGAAAAGAGACTTAGTTTCCTTACCTATATTTTACTTAAATATTAAGCATTACTTAAGCTGTTTTTGAAAGCTATATATCGATAATTTAAAATTTGAGAGTAAATTTTAAAATGACTTTTAGTTGGGCAATGTTTAAGTTTCAATCAAGAAATGCTTAATTTTAAATGAAAGCAACACACTATTTTGCATATAGATCAGTATTACAAAAATTAAATATAAAACCATAGTCTTAAGTATAAGTAGCCATAGATTCCGACTTTTGAAAAACAGATTTCATTTCTGTGCAGACTATTTAAATAGCTTTATATATCCATCTCAATGTTTTTCAAGCTATTTTTATGCATTTTTAAATTTGTTTCAGAAAACGAGAGACATTTCCTTTTAAAATGCTTAAAAAGCCTTGCCCTTTCAGTTTTGTTTCTTTCAACAAACATGTATACTCAACTCATGTAGGCCTGAAATAGATCTCTGTAATACAAGTTTCACCAAACTCACGTTTTGTTTCCTAAGAATTCGCTTTTTGTCTCGTGTCTCTAACTACATAGACTGAATTTACCTCCTGATTGAGTGGGTATTGTCAGAAGCAAGCTAATTTCCTCTATGTAAACAAACACATTAATACCTAATATATTGCCAGTGATCGCCTTGCTTAGGTGTGTTTAGGACTCTTATTGACTCCTCATGTGGAATAAATAGGACTGCTTTCTGCAAACTCCTGATAGCTAGCTTCATCATCAGGAATGAACAGAAAATATTTTCTTTTGAAAACAAACAATATAAAAAGCATTCTTGTGCTCCTGTAACATTCTCATAATGATTCAAGAAGGGAAGTATTTCAGATGTATACTCGCAGAATTTAGTAGAAATTTAAAAGTAGGTGGTTCTAATTTTTCAATAAAATATTTTTCTTAATAACTAGAAAATTTCCACAAATGTACAAATAAAAACTCTTTTAAATTGATTACTAAATAACTTCCATTTTGTAAAATTAATCATTGGTTTTATTCTAATATCACCATTGCTCATTTTACAATGCTACTTATAAGAATAGGTGAACATAACACACTGTGCTCTGGCAGGACCCACTCAGCATTTGAGCTGAACACCAGCTGTTCCTTGCTGGTACACTATGATAATGGACAAACATCCCTGAGATGAGAATTAAATAGCCCAATGGCTATGTGCTGCTCATGATTACCAATTCCCCTCAAGTTCCTCTCTTGTATAAAGTCAGCCTTGGAGAGGGAAACAAAGCACTTCTTAGCCATGATTAACATTGCTGATCCTTCAGCACTTTGCTACAGTTTGGTCTGCAAACTCTGAGTACAGTGGCTCTTTAACAAAGCATGATACGGTTATAAGTTCCCTTCCAACATTATTTGATTCTCCACATTGTGGTTTTTTTTTCCTTGAAGTGATATAATGATATTTTTACTTTTCAGTCACAAGATATAGGCACTGACAAACCAATGGATAGAGTGGTATCCATGTAGTGCTGGAGAGGGCAAGCGACAGGGTAGCAGTTTTCTGAGTTAAGACCCTGTTTTAGGGAAAGAGGCAACGGACAACTCACATGTCCCATGCAAAACTTGTTATGTTTAACACGTAGAAGGTAGCCTTTGGGGCACATCACGTTTTCAATCCTCTCCTACTGCTTCGTATGTCTGTGTCTGAGGATGTGTATGAAGTGCAAGAGATGACTACATTTGATGTATGAACATAATGTTATTTTATGCATTTCTGTCTGCACTTTGCTGGTTTATAAAGCAGTTTCCTAGCACATGGGACAGCACGTGCTAATATTATGTATGCTGCTGTTATTGTTACTTAAAATAATAGTCATTACTTTTTTTCTACTTCATTGAACAACATAACCAAGACGTACTTACAAACTCCCAATCATTTAAAGATACAGAAGCAGCCTTTCAAATATGAGTATTATCCCATGCAATGCAAAGTAGGGGTGAATTTTATCAAGAAAGGGAAAGCTCAAGTCAATTACATTGGGCATGTTTACATTTTGAAAAGTTTTTAAAAATAATTATTAGGAAATTATCACAAATATTTTCAAAGTTGCAAAGTTAAAATTTTAAGCTTAAATAGACACTAAAGGATGAGTAGATGGGTGAAAAAACAGAATATTTTCTTCTATGTGGGAAGCCTTAGAGCTCCAAGTATGATCTCAGAATAACAAAGGTGCTAATGAAGACAGAAGCCCTATGTGAAAAGCCTCCAAATACAATGTTGAAATTGCAAGCCCACCAAAATATGCATGGGTTGAAAATACTTTCTATTATAATTACAGAAGCTGGCTCAACACCCCACCATAAGACTTGTACATGATATTTTTACCTCTGACAACATAAAACATATCAATCTACAAGCTTTAAGGGGCATTCAGGGCACATTAAGTGCTTTGCCCTCCTGCTACTGCCTAGCTGTTCACACAGCAGTCAGCACAAACAGCACTCAGAGCTGACAAGCATCAAATTTGTGTGATTTAAATGATTTGCCAGAACAGGTTGGGCTCTAGCTGTTCTTGCCAAAATTTTTTTTACAGCAAAATACCTTCTCACTGGATGATGGAGTAGTAGTAGATGGGACAAAAGTTACTCCCTTAGACTGAGAATTAAGGAGAAAACCAAATTTCATTTGACCAATAGAAAGAGTAAGATTATAGGTGTTATTTTTTCTTTGGTATTTGTTCACTATACATAGACCAACTATATAGAACAAAAACCAACTTAGTTAATGCTTGCAACAAAGATGAATGTCAAATCTTAATTGGAAGGAGTTAAGAAATAACCCATAGAAATAATCTAATGACAGCTAAACACAATCTGGGTGTCTATTCTGCTCATAGTATTCTGTATGGCAACACAAAAAGGGGGAGACACTTAAAATCCTGATATTGCCATGAAGAAACAGGAAAGAAGATCATTGTAGTACTCTGTTATTTGTACACAGCTAGCTTGCTGTAAGGCTTTATGTGCATTTACTCATTAACTCCACTACATGTAGTTACTGTCAGGTAACAAAAGCTCAGTAAGGTTAAGTAACTTGCAAGGTACTGTCACTCAATACATGGGGCAGATGCTGGAGTCGGCTCAGAACTGCAGCTGTCTTCCTATCTGTGAAACAAACAGTGAGAATTCAAAACTGAAGACAAATAACGTGGGTAAAGTGTATCAGGTAAAGAATTCATCAAGCACTTACAATATGAAGAAACATTTCATCTCCTTGATTGTCACTACATGCAATTCAGACAGGAGTTTGTACATATATGGAGATAAAGTTTAGGAAGGAAGGTAATGGTGTTTCTGTTTGTTCTTTTCTTCCCAATGTTGTGGACTTAGACCTTGAATGTGTTGGGCAACTAAAGCAAAAATCCAAATGGGTTTTATGGATTCAAAGCATACTACAGAGTTTGGCATAGGTATAGAGTATAGGCATAAAGTATAGGGAAGCCAAAAATTAAGAAAAAAAATAAAACACCTTCCTAACTTGAAGTATTCAGTATCTTTAAGGCAAGGGCTGATTCTTGATGACTTCCAAATCCTAACTCCCAAGTGGAATTTCAGATGCTCAGGATCTCACACACTATTAAGAAATGAAGGCTCGGTGCAGGGGCATCTCAGAGAATGACACTCATATGCTCAGGAACCACTTGTGCTCAAAAGATGCACAAGTCAAAATTCATTCCACATCAATTATCTGACATTGAAGAGTCAGAGGATTCTGAGTCCTTAAATATGTTAGAAACACTAAACAACAGATTTTTTTAGCATCTATAATTTTGTTGACATGTTTTATCTAAAAGGAGACACACAACAGAAGATCAGAAGAAAGCAGTAGAAATCTTTTTGAGTGAGATATTCGACAAAGCACATAAGGCTTTAGAAGACTTCTGAGTCTGTAGAAAGAACTGAAGTGTGCTAATAATTTCAGGTAAGGAATGCTAAGAGCAAAGGAGTGTTCACTGCAAAGGAAGTACTGTTAGACCAAGGAGAGCATTCAAGATAAAAGCCTGTAATTCAGACCAGGTGAGGAGAACCAGGGCACAGACCTCTCCTAGGATACTAAGTGGGGCTGGAGCACACATTACACTTCAAGGCTACACTGACAAAGGCAGAGAAGAACATTAGGTTTAAATTCAAAGGCTAGCATGAATATGCTTTTGCTGTTGGCTAAGATAAAGAAGGATATGAGGTCACCAGCAGGATCCAAAAAAAATAAAATAATAATAATAACACTCTGGGTTCACCTTCCTATTTAGCTTCTCTAGGATCATAAATTATAGGCTCAATGA
>LOJH01000079.1:48741-79913 GCA_001685095.1 Ellobius talpinus | reverse complement strand
ATGAGCTCAAGGCTAGACTGATTACATACTGGGTTTGGGGTTGGCCTTGACTACAGAGTGAGGCTTATCTTAGTAACAAAACAACCAACCACTCTCCAAATTATATTTTAATAATGAACTATCAGCAATAAAAAAATCTGATTCTACCTTTTTATTTATAAAACAATACACCATTCAAATATACATTGATAGCCTACTTCATACCAGGTACTATATTAAAAGCAAAAGGTAAGCTGGTAAATAGTTCAGACATGGCTAGGTCACCAACAGAGCAAACTTTCAAAAAACGTAGGGAGAACTTTTTAAATGTCATTGATGGTTATATGTATGTGTGCACTCACCACACACACAGACATACAAATACTGTACACATATATACTATAAAACATTATATAGCCTTGGAAAAGAAGGAAATCATGCCATTTATATTGACACAAATAGATTTACTGGATATTATGTACAGTGAAATAAGACAGACACAGAAGAAAAAATACAGAATGATTTCACATAGGTACAGAATTTTACAGGAGGAAACAGGCGGGAATGATGCTGATCAGATGGCTTTTTAGGTTTGGCTATCCCAGACGAGCATGTTTTAGATGCCCAGTTCACAGCACAGAGGTCACAGTTACTATCAGTGCATTGCACACTTGAGATTTGAAAAGCAGCTGACTCGCCATTTTGTTACCCACAAATCCAACCATGTGATGTGAGGGACATGTAAGCTAGCTTGATCATGGTAGTATTCCACAATCTACACACATGTCACACTATGATGTTATATATTTAAAACACACATCATATTTTTTTTCGATATAGGGTTTCTCTATGTAGCCCTGGCTGTCCTGGAACTACCTCTGTAGACCAGGCTGGCTTCAAACTCACAGAGATCTGCTTCTCTCTACCTGGGATTAAAGGTGTGTGCCACTGCTGCCGGGATAACTCATCATTTTTTACATTGTCTTTTTATTTTTTAAAATAATTTATTAAGACTTATTTATTTTATGTATATGGTGCTCTCTATATATGCATGTAATAACTGCATGTATACCTGCAGGCCAGAAGAGGGCATCAGATCCCATTATAGGTGGCTGTGAGCCACCCTGTGGTTGCTGGGACTTGAACTCAGGTCCTCTGGAAGAACTGCCAATGCTCTTAACCGTTGAGCCATCTCTCCAGCCCAGACAATATTTTTATTTATCAGCTATACCTAATTAAAGTGGGGGAACAAAACGCCCAAACCAAAATAGTTTGGGAAATGGCTAATAAAAGAAAGCATGTACCTACATATTTTTATTATAACATATAAAATGCAAAATATCCTTACATCAACAACCAGTCCAAGAATAACAACAACAAATCAAAATGTATACTCAGTTATTAAATTACTTTCTGTCACATTTCACAACACCCATGGCTTCAGCTCTCTAGGAAAGCATGTTCTTCTTAATGATCAGATAGGACTCTTGCCCAGAGCTCACACTTGTGTTGAGTGGCTCCAGGGGGGTGAGGCTGAGAAGTGCCTGAAAACCCTGCAGCTCAGACATTTCCCCAAATACCCAGAAGGGGGGGTATTTCCCGAAGATAAGCTTCATTGTCCCCTTCAGCTAGAAATAAGATGCAAAGGCCAAAGGGCAGGGACCTTTTAATCATAGGGAGCTATGGCATTGCTGGCTCACAGAAGCAGTATGATACACCGAAGAAGGAGCTAGGGTGAGAATCCGGGTAGCTGAGATCTGATACCCATACGGCTCTAAGGGGCTAAATATGCCATATTTGAATAAGATATGGAATCGTTCTGGACCCCAGGTTACCTCCTCTGTAAAAATAAGGAGTTTGGATTTGGTGAGGGCCTTTTGGCTCCCGAATAGCTTTGACTCTCAGCCTTAAATGTTCTCTTCACAAAGTGTGCAACTGAAGTGGCCGGTTAGAAATATAACATGCTGAATTGGAAATGCCTTTCCTTGGCCAAACAAAAGAAACAGAAGAATGTTTGTGTTGTAGGGTATTTGTTTACACTGTGTGAAGATGTATTGCTGTGATTGATGTAATAAAGAGCTGGATGGCCAATAGTTAGGGAGGAGAGGAGAGGCAGGATTTCTGGGGAGAGAGAGGAAAAGGAGGAGGGGAATCTAGGCACATGGATTTTGCCAACTGACTTGGAGCAAGTTGGATATGCCATCCTGAGGAAAGATAAAAGTCACATGGCAGTACGTAGATTAATAGAAGCAGGTTAATTTGAGTTATGAGAGCTAGTTAGGAACAAGTCTAAGCAAAAGGCCAAGCTTTCATAATTAACATTACATCTCCATGTCATTATTTGCAGGATGGTGGTCCCGACGAGAAAGTACTACAAGTTTGAGATAGGAGAGCAGGAAGTGGTTCCCACACTGGGCACCGTTCTCCCTCCATTTTATTCCACAATGATGCAGCTGTCTTGAGGGGTGGGTTGTGGCTTGCTTCTCTCTCATCTCTTCAGGGCTTCCTGCTGTCAACCCAGAGCAAGCACGCTTTCTCCGGAGATGCCGTGACAAGCTGATTTGTGTCTCCCTGACTTTGTATGTTGCAGTCTTAGCCCAGAGTGCCTCGGAAAGAGACCTTATTTGGACATAGGGCTGTTACAGGTCTAATTTGTGGAGATGAGGTCATAGAAGTAGCTGTAACCTGTTCCAACATGACGTTTCATTACACAAGGGAGAAATTTGTGACACACACAAGGAAAATGTCACATGATGATAAACACAAAAAGCCACACCCCAGGAATGCCAAAGACTGCCAACACACTCCCAGAAGCCACACCAAAAGTTGGGACAAGTTTGTTCACGGTCCCAGAAGCAACGGACCCTGACAGCACCTTGATCAGGGACTTTTGGTTTGTAGAACTGAGAGACAACACATCTCTGCCATGGTAGCATCCACCCAGTGGTACTTTAAATGGCAGCCTCACACAAGAGTCACAGTGGGTTATAATGATTAATGCGAAGCCTCGGTCTCAGCGAATGGAAGGATCCACTAACCCTCCGTGCCTTCTGGTAACCCATCAGACCATTTGTGGGGAAAGACCATCCTCCTCCTGAGACAGGGTCTCACTATGTAGCCTTGACTGGCCTGGAACTCACTATGCAGACTTGGGTGGCCTTGAACTCACAGAGATCTACCTGTCCTCATCTTGAGGGCTAGGACTAAAGCCATATGCCACCATGACTGACTGGAAAAAGAACCCCTTATTGATATGAATTCATATAGGAAAGAAATCCATATTGAAATGTGACAAGAGAACATAAGTGGGGTGATCTGGGGGAAAGAAAGGAATAAGAAAGGAGGGAGGGCAAGGAAATGGGGGGCAGAGGAAGAGAATAAATGAGAACAAAGTTTAGTGACACACAGTGTGAAAATACTGTGAAGAACCCCACTACACTGTATGCTAACCAAATAAATTCATAGAAAAATGGGTATTTTTAAGTACCTGAGAAAGGTACAACTCCTACCCCTCGTTAAACACTGTATTTTCTGTCCTTAAAAACATAAGGCTTTTCGTCATTAAAATATAACCACTTTTATTCTTTTGTGCTTATGCCCTAGATTTCAGACTTTACTCTGGTTCTAACTGGGTGATGTGATTTCCGCACTTGGTAAAGAGGGCATCATTTAGAAAATCAACAATAAAATCGAAAAAGCCGCTGGAAAACATATATGAGAAGAGATTAGAAGGGCAGCAGGGCTCTCACAAATGTGTTGTACGATTATAACAGTTAACTGCTGCTGGAATATCATATGCAGGCCCGGGCTTTACTGAACTGTTAGCATCAGAGAGGAGCAAACAGACAGGAGGGTTTCTCATACATGGCTTGGCCGGCACCACATTAATTATGGGCTTCCACTTGAATAATGAGACAATATCGCGGTAACTGCTAGTCTCTGAGGTGCATGTCAGCACTGTGTCCTGAATCATTAGGGACATAAACAGTTTAGGGACAAATAAATTGAGCAGAGCTCCAGTGGCCACAAAGGGAGGCGCCTGCCTGGTTCCCTTGTCGCAGAGATGATCTGGCGTTACGGGCATGCTGGGAAGAACTGAGAACTTATTCTGGCTTCTGAATTATGGGTGAGCTTTAATTATTTCTGACTGTAGCTCTTTATAGACCAAAGGGTTAGCTGAGTTACGGATCAGGACTGGGTGTGTTCGAATCATAGGCCAGCTCATTCCAGCAGTTTAAGCCAAAACTTTAAAGTGCATTAGAAATGCCAACAGGCCGAGGAAGTTGCATTTTTTAAAAATTATTTTTATTTCATGTTCATTTGTGTTTTGTCTTCACGAATGTCTGTGTGAAGGTGGCAGATCCCCTGAAACTGTTGTTATATTCATGAGCTGCCATGTGGGTGATGAGAATTAACCCCAGGTCCTCTAGGAAGAGTAGCCAGTGCTCTTAACCACTGAACCCTCTCTCCAGGCCTGGTAGCTGCACTTTTAATAACTAGGTTTTGAAGCAGCTGGATCTAGAATTGTATTTACTTTAAGCAGTGGAAAATATCCTTTTACAGGGGTCACCTAAGACCATCAAAACCCACAGATATTTACACTATGATCCATAACAGTAGCAAAATTACAGTTATGAAGCAGCAATGAAAATAATGTTATGGTTGGGGGAGGTCACTACGGCATGAACTGCATTAAAGGGTCACAGCATTAGGAAAGTTGAGGACCACTGACTGAAGGTGAGAGGGAAGGGCAAAGCTGTGACATCCAGTCTGGAAATGGTGTGGCACACCTTTGAGTATGATGGAGGACCAGGAAGAGCCACCTCATGAAATATGGCCAAGAATGGGATGGGAGACTGTTGCCTAGGGACACTTGTGTCCCCTGATCTAGAATAGGTGCTCAAGTCTATCCACAGGAATAGCTAGTATTCTTCTGCCCAGTGCAGTAGGACCTCACTGGTGTGTGTGAGCTTTGAACGGCACGGGTGTTGGTGACGTCAGCTACACATCCACTCACCATGTCACACTCAACTTCTGCCTTACAGAAGGTGCCATACGTAAGCAAGTAAACAACACAGTGTTGTGCTGAAACACGAAACTATCATTTAACACTGCTCATACACCTGGCTTCTTGCTATGTCTCAATGTGCGAAGCAATTTGTAAACATAAATATTTGAGTGTAAAACCTGTCATTGAAATTGCCCCCTCCTGCACTTGTGTTCTACCTGCTCTGAAGAACACTCACTTCTGTCTCCGAGCCTGATCTTAATAACCGCCTGTCATCCAATATGTGCCTACATCCTATTTGCATGAAACAGCTTACTGGCGATTATTCTGAATGACTGAAAATACTCATGCTGAGGCTCCTGCATAGCATGATCTCAGAGGGGCTGTCTCGTCATGAGTTGACTTAGACGTCTCTCAGAAGCTCTGGCCCTTGCCTCCTGGGCGCCCATCCACAGGGTTAGTTAGCTGGACGTGGAGAGCTGCTCCATCACTGGGAGCACGCACTGTAGTCATAGCCTCACACAGACAGGGGATAAAGTCGCTCTCTGTTGTGGTTTGGATGGATGCTTCCTGAAGGCCCACAGGTTCATGGGTGGTTCCCAGGATGGTGCTGGTAGGTGGGGGAGGAACCCAGTAGGAGGTGGAACCTAGTGGGAAGGATTTAGCTATTTTTTTGGAGCATGACTTTGAAAGGGACAGTATGACCCATCTCTTTTGTTTGTTTGTTTGGTTTTGTTTCCTGGAAGGCCTTAATTCTTAACTCTTCACATGTGCTTTCTGCCTTTGCTAAGAGTCAGGCCCACCAGAGAGACCCAGAGCATCGGGACTGCAGATCTGGGACTTGAATCTCTATACTTGTAAGCCCAAGCACACCTTTTTAATTTTTAAATGTATTTTTATTGTTTTTAATGTAGATATTCATATCTGAATGGGAGTATGTGCGTGTGAATGCAGGTGCCTGCAGAGGTCAGAGGTGTTGAATCTCTTGGTGTGGGATTTCCAGGAGATTGTGAGCCCCTTGACTTGGCTTCTGGGAACTGAACTGGAATCTTTCGGAGTAGCAGCAAGTTCTCTTAACCATGGAGCTACCTCTCCAGCCCCATCTTTTCTCTTTATAAGGCATTTTGTTGAAGTAGTAGGAAGCTGACTCAGACATCCGTTTTATTTACACAGGGTTGAGATGAACTACAGAAGCCCAGTAGCTGCGGTGTTTCTTGTTAGTGAGAAAGAGCTAGCGAACAACAGATGCTTTCTTTTCCACCTAATGCTGGAAGCCCCCGGGGTTAGTGCCATCATAGCCTCCTTGGTTCAGCAATGTAAGAACATCTGTGACTATCCAGGGAAGCTACCTTTATAATATCTACCACTTGTGATCAATACGTATTGGCTATTATTAGCATCATCATAAACATCATTACACACAGAGATTTTTGCTGAAGAGGATCATGTGGTGAATTAGAAACAGGAAACTACTCAACAGCTTCACTCTAAGGTCCAGATAATCACCTAACTGTCAGACCAGTGTATAGACTTTGGGGAGCTTCTCTATTTGTGTTCAGACCATGCCCACCATTGATGAATGCAGTTCCGACACAATGCCGGTTGGTATTTGACTTTACATTAATAAGATGAAAGTGAAACAAACGTCTTTCAGAACTCTACCCATTTGTTAACGACGTGAGTGATTTTGTTGATGTACGGGAGAATAATTTCCCAATATGAGAAGATTATTTCCTCAATTTATGTGTGACTTTGACAGTGAAACAGCCATAGCTACAGTGTACTTCTGAGTTAAAAGAGCAGATAATAACAAAACAATAAATCTAGCTCTGACTTAAGAGTGCTTAAGAATCGCCATAGAATAAACATTTAAAATGTAATCTCTCAGTGTGATGTCATTGAATGCTAGGAAGAAATGGCTACATAATAGCCTGGGATTACATTGTATTTCCACTATATGAACACATTCACCTAATCTCAAAAGTACAGTGGAGACTTAGCAAGAGATCGGTTTTGAGTACTAACTTCTAAAAACATAATTCATTAAATGAAAGTTCATGCCATTTCATGATGAATAATGGCAGAGCCTAACAGCGGTTGAACTGAGGAATTTGACAGTTGGTTTTCATAAGTCAGAAGGAGAAAGATTCAGCATGCCATTGCAGAAAAGGCGAAAGAAAACATTAGGGACTAATTTTACCATGGGCTGTTGAAGTTGCTGCTTCCATTGGATTAACTACAGCTCCTGGCAAAATGATGGAACAGGGGATATTGGTCAGGGACCAAAGATCCTGGTGGGACTCCAGAACAAGGGGCACCCAAATCCATAGGCTCATCTGGGATTGATTAATAAACAGGTGTTAGACCCATGATTCAGTGAACAGAATTCACTGATAGTATTTTGTTTTTTTTTATTTTAAAAGTAATAGCTTATCTTTCTTCAGCTCTAAAAACTTGAAATTTGAAAATGCGCCTTTACACACAGAATACAACACATCCAAGGGAACAAACCCCACAGCATTCTGATGAACAAGAACTCATCTATCTTCCTGCTAACGACCTACTCTGTCTTAGCAGCGCTTGCTCCCGTCGAGGGAAGGATGCTCTAGAATAGCTCCCCTTGGTGCACTATGGCTGCCGAGGTAGGGCAATCTACCAATTGCCAGGAGCAACCCAGCGCCTGTGGTAATGAAAGCTTAGGCCAGCCTTGCTACAAGCAGATAATGAATAACCCACCCAGAAGACTTGGCACAGGGCCTGGCCTTGACAACATGTAATTAACCCTGGCTGTAATTCTCTGTGACACAGTTCCAGAGGACAAAACAATTCCAGGGAAAACACATGTTCCTTCAAGCAGCTTAGGTGGCTGGTTAATGATTTCAGTGAGTTGGAGCCATTTCTTACAGCACAGGGGACAAATCAACAGAAAGATCTTTGCACTCCAGGTTGGTTCTGCCTCTATCTGTTTCTATTATGTGGGGTGAGTAATACCGCTTTTATTCACCCAAGTTTCCCACTGCTGGGGCCCATGTCTGGGTTCATGGCTCTGATGCAGGCGTGGTCTCTGCTGATGTCCATAGCTCCTGATACCACTAAAGACCGAGAGGATACTGGCTGGAACACTAGGGAGAACTCTGGTCCTGCCCCTCACCTGCTGAAGCCCTCAGGAGAGAGGGTCCTACACCTCAGCTGGGCAGCACAATAGAGCTGACCCTGTTCGCAGGGACATGGGCCAGCTGGCCCTGAGGGTGTGAGAATGGTGTTGCCTCCCTCTTGCGTGCAATGTGATGGCATGGGTGAGGGGAGATGCTCCCTCCCCTTGCCCCTCACCATCTGCAGCGGGGAGACCTGACTCAGCCCCTCAGCAGCTGCAGCACTTGAGAGAACAGGCCCTGTGCCTCACCTGGGCAGCACAGGAGAGTTGGCCTTGTAGATAGAGGCAGGTGAGGCAGCTGTGAGTGTGTGAGAGGGGGCATAGCTGGTACCTCTTCCCTTGCCTGTGGTGTGGAGGCAGAAGTGAAGGAAAGGTACCCCCCACCACTACCACCTCCAGGTGGCGAGGGAGCTGACCGTCCCCTTTACCAGCTGCAACACTTAGGAAAGTAAGCCCTGTACCTAGTCTGGGCAGCACAGCGGAGCTGACCCTGTTCATGGGTCTGAGAGATCTGGCCCTGCCCCTCATCTGCCATATGGTGGCATGGGCAGGGAAGAGATGCCCTCCTTGCCTGAGGCATGTGGGAGAGCTGGCCCTGAAGCCCTGAGAGTGGGAAAACTGTCCCTGCCCCTCACCAGTCGCTGCCCTTGGGAGGGTAGCTCCTATGCCTCACCTGGGCAGCACAGGAGAGTTGGCCCTGATGGTCCAAGTGGGAGAGCTACTGTGAGGAAATGAAAGCAGGAGAACCAGCCCTGCACCTTCCTTATTGCTGCAAGGAGTGAACTAGCCAGGGCAGTACTGGAAAGTTCACACTGGTGGTGAGGATGGAGAGCTGGCAGGCTGACCAACCCTGCAACTACCCAGGCCCAGAACCAGGGCTATGAGTTGGTCTGTCCCAACATCCACTCCATCTTTGATCTGCGGGAGCACATGAAGGGACCCTCAGACCCAAAGCTTTGGGATCTCCACAACACAGGGCAACAATAGGATATCCAAGAGGAGTCCAACTGAGGGCCCTGCATTGAGAGTGTAGCAGAAACCAGAGGCCTCAACACAGACCAGTGACTTTGCAATGAACACTTGCAAGCAAATATATGTGGACAAAAGGGTTACTGCATGACTCACTGAGTTACACTACAGCTTCCATGATGAGAGTTTTCCTTTTTCTGTTTTATTTTCTCTTTTCTTTTTTTCCTCTTAAATTTTATTCTATTTTAGGGAGAGGAGTTGCAAAGGCAGAGGGTGGATATGAAGGGATGGGAAATGAATGAGATCGAGATGCATGATGTGAAAGACACAAAGAATAAGTAAAAAGAAAGTTAAAAGAATCCTCCAGTTCTAAGCCTACTGCAGCTGAGACCAAAACATGGAAATTACCACATCTCTCCCCCCAGAGAGTGATAACCTTCCTTTCTGGAGTTTCTATGTCTGACCCTTTACAGTTGCCATCAAATTTACAGTTTTAACAACCTGCCAGGGTAGACATCACTATAGTGGTTACAATTTTAACAACCTGCCAGGGTGGCCATCACTACAATGGTTACAATTTTAACAACCTGCCAGGGTAGACATAGCTGTAACGGTTTCACACCAGAAGCACCAAAGGACAGTGTGCAAAGACCAGGGCTTCTAGCCCAGGCTGGACTGGCTGCTGGATAGCACCAGCACATTCCACGGAACCTTGGGGCATCATGGTTTTGAAGAGGCAACAGTTTTAGAGAGATTGAGACAGAGGCCACAGATCTCACTATCGAAGTCTCAGAGAGCATAAGTGAGAGCTGGGACATGGTGAACACAACAGCTGACCCATACTCCCTCTAAGAGACCCCAACACTGGCCATCCAGTATGCATTTTAATGCTAAGATTAAACAGAATGGCAGAATGTACTAAAGATTTATTTATTTATTNCATTCATTCATTCATTCATTCATTCATTCATTTATTTATTTGAGACAGGGTTTCTCTGTGAAACAGACCTGGCTGCCCTGAAACTCAAACATTATTTTTTAGGAAAGCATAGAAAAAAATCAGGAGCTGCTGGGCATGTGTCACAGCTGTGTGAGAATACAACACATTCATTGCTGAAACCACAGCTGCTGTGTGCCCAGTACAGGCAGCTAGAGAGAAGGAGAGACTTGTTTTTTTTTTCCTTTTTTTTCTACACTAGGCACATATACAAACAAAAACAAAAACCCCAAACCTTCTTTAATCTCACCTCAAGTTCTGGGAGCTAGGAAATTTGAGCTATGAGTTACAAAGCCGAACAGAGCTAACCTTCTAGGGGCTGGGATTCCAAAGGAGGTTAAAATATAACCCTTGCCACTCATTAATCACAGGTAAGCCATCTGCCAAAGGGCTCACAGTACTCAACAGGTGACTTACTTGTCCCCTGTGTAAACAGTTGGTATATGTAATTGCCCATCACTTCACATTTCAAGTAGCAGGCTTTTAAAAATTAATTGATTTTTTTGGTTTTGTTTTGTTTTTTTACAAACAGGGTCCCATTACGTAGCTCTGGCTGGCCTACTACTTGTTGTGCAGACCAGGCTGACCTTGAACACAGAGATATCTGCCTGCCTCTGCTTTTGTGCTGGGACTAAAGGCCTGTGAGCCTACACACAGGGTCAAGAGGTAGTTTTCAAAGGAAGGACTAAGAGGAGGCTGTATGGGAGGCGCCAGGCATTTCCTGCTGCGACTGATACTGAAGAGAAGCGATTTAAAGGAGGGAAGAGCTAGTTGACTTTTTGTCCTTCTTTTCTTTTTAATTTTTCAAGACAGGGCTTCTCTGTGTAGTAGCTTAGCTTTGGGTGTCCTGGAACTCACTTTGTAGACCAGGCTGACCTCGAACTCACAGAGAGCCACTTGCCTCTGCCTCCTGAGTGCTGGGATTAAGTACATGCGCTGCCATGCTTGACTTCAAGAGGCAGTTTTTAAAAAATTAAGTAATGTATTTAGTGTGTACGTATGCACGTTGCCATTGCTGTAACAGAACACCTGCTGTAAAGCAGAGGGAGGATTTATTCTGACTACGGTTTATTGGTGGGAGAATTCAGGGCAAGCTGGGCTCCTTGCCTGGAGCTGGGAGCTTGTGGCAAACCATGTTATTTCTCCTAAGATGAGGGAGCAGAGCTGGGACAGGAAGTGGGGCTCAGCTGGCAAGTCCCATCCACCGAAACCTACTCTCTCCAGATGGTCCCCACTTGCTAAAGGCTCCGCTACCTCACAACAGCGCCACCAGCTGGCGGCCAAGGGTTCATACACCTGAGCCTCTGGGGACCACAGCACACTGGATAACAGTTCCCTTCTGCCCCAGCTTCACCTTATACTTTCAGATCACGTGACAATTTCACAGTGGCTGCCCGGCTGGGACCAGCAATGAGCCTGCTTCCTAGTTGGAAGTCAGGGGTAGTGTAGAAAGAACACAGAAGTAGACACCTTTGAGGGTAGCCAGAGTTCTAGATGTCCTTTGACCCTGCTAGTGGGCATAGTGCCCAGTATGTAGCATGGCTAAAAACTGGCTATTGCTGGAATATTCGTCTAGGCTGTCCCATTCTGTTCATTGGCATAGAGTTCTCAGCTCATCCTCATAGTAACCTTTTCTCCTTTTTGTTGCATGTAGTGAATGCATGTGTTGGTGTGGATGTGTGCATGCATGGGTGCTGATGTGTGTCCAAGGCCAGACAGTATTTTCCTCTCATTCGCCACCTTATTTTTATTTTATTTTATTTTAGAGATAGGCCCATTACTGAACCTCAAGCTATGTTGACTAGCTAAGTAAGCCTTAGGAATCCATCTGTCTCCACCCCCCCTGTATGGAGGTTACACACACATGCTGGCATGTCCAGCACCTTCTGTGGGTGCTGGGGATCTGAACTCAGATACTCGTGTTTGTGTGGTGGGTGCTTTTCTAACTGAGCCATCTCCCTGATCCCCCTCCTCCTCTTCTTTTTGAGTCAGGGTTTTATTCTGTAATCTAGGTTGCTCTCAAGAATTCTTTTGCTCCAGTCTCCCAAGTGCTAGGGTTATGGGTGTGAGCCACTGGGCCTGGCTCGCCTTCTTTTTGACCCTTGGTATCAGCTTCCATTTCCCTTTAGCTGGGCTTCACTGCATTACTCAGGCAAGCGAGCCTCTTGCCTCAGGCTCTCCTGTAACTACAGCTGCAGGCGTGAGTCGCCAAGCCCACGACTGTAATAAGTTTGTGGTGGATGTCCTTAGTCTCTGGTGGATGAGGAGACATTCCTGGTGATGTTAGCTGACACAGCTGGTTACTAACTGTGAGTAAGCCCAAGGCTCTGTGAAAGACAGTGACACAGCCTACAAGTTCCTCTATGGAGGCACAGTGCATGGGGGCAGCTTATAGTTCTGACCCCCTTAAGGCTTTGTGCTTGATGGTTTTGCCTTGGCTCTGTCCATGAGGAGAGAGAAGAGGCATTATTGTATGCGAAATAGACACTTTTCCTGTTCCTCTGTGTTTACTGCGATTGAGTGGTCTCTTTTGGGGTGGCTGATTCAAGACACTCCTAGGGAGGCAAGGTCTCAGGGAAACTAAAGGAAGTTCTAGTTTAAAAAGCTACATGTGGGGGCTAGAGAGAGGGCTCGGCAGTTAAGCACCCTGGCTGCTTTTCCAGAGGACCCAGGTTCAATTCCTAGCACCCACATGGCACTCACAACTGTCTGTAATTCTAGTTCTGGGGACCTGAGACCCATGGCAAGACACCAATATGCATAAAATAGAAAATAAATAAATAAATCAATGCTACATGCACTGTTGGTGGTGGCGCACGCCTTTAATCCCAGCACTCGGGGAAGCAGAGGCAGGTGAATCTCTAAATTTGAGACCATCCTGGTCTACAGAGAATGTTCCAGGGCAGCCAGGGTTATGCAGAGAAGCTCTGTCTTGACCCCCTCCCCCCCAAAAAAAGCTACATGGTCTCTCTCTTCTCACTGCAACAGTCTTTCCAGGCCCTTTAGCTTTATGGAGACATGTAGCATCTTGCAAGCCAGCCATTTCTTTCTTAACCTTACCATCAACCTCTGGCTTGCTAGGATAATTGCTCCTTTGTAACTTGCACACCTGGTTTCTGATTCTTTGCCCCTGGGAGGAAGGAGCTCTCAGCTCTCACTCATATCAGCTTCCTGGACTACATAAAGAGTCAGGTTAGCCCCACGTCAGGCTCTGCTTGTTTGGAGGCAGACTCAAGGGAGCAGCCTTCACAGCAAGGCAACCACAGAACAGATGCCAATGTTCAAGGTATCACTACATGCCTTGTTCTGAGATAGCAAGATAGGATGTTTACTTATGATAAATACCCATTTGTCCCTTGCCTCCCTTACGGGGCCTTGACATCTCTTTACGGCATTTTAAATCATTTTAGAATCCCCTAAGAGACCTTTTAGTCCATCATGTGAGTGGAAAGGGCCTCCGTGGGGGAGGGTGGAGCTACATGAATTTCTAAGTGGCGATCAGATTCAGAATTCAAAATAAACAAGTTAAAGGACATGTGGCCGGGCCTGAATATAAAATGTTACTGAAAATGAGAGGATGTTCAAAGACTGCCACCGGGGAAGACAAATGCCATTGACTTAATTTCCTTCTAAATGAGTAGCAGGTGCTCAGATGAACTGAACTAAAAAATAAGGGAGGTGTGTGTGTGTGTATGGAGGGGCTAGGTAGCTCTACTAACTACCAGGAGATTAGGAATAAGAGATATATTTTTATTTAAGTCCCCGTCCTCTTGCGGATCAGATCTCCGGTTTTAATTTAATTTGGCTTGAAGAACTGACCCACTGAAAGCCACTGTCAGAGCAGAAAGAAAGCTCCTCAAGTTACTGCCACAGAACTCCGGGTGTCCTGGCAGGGAACATCATGGAAAGAACTAGTGTAAGATCTGTGCTAGTTTAGTGATTTAACTCCAGGGTTTGAGAGGTGGAGATTTAGATATTGACTTCATAATAAATTAGCTCTGGCTGATCTGGGAGTAAAGCCCCTTGAGCAGAGGTGTTAGTCATGGTTTAGTAATGGCTAAAATGTGTGTATTATAATCAGCAGAGACACTAACAGTGTCTTCCTCCCAGGGCTGGCTTCACAGACATGTGACCCGAGCCAATTGCAGGGGTATCTATACTTGGGAAGCTCCAGCTTAGTTTAATGCCCTGCATTTTTTTTATGTGTGTGTGTACGTGTTTTGCTATCATGTGCAGGCTAGCTCCAGATATACTCTGTAACCCAGGCTGGCCTTGAACTTATGATCTTCTTGTCTTAACTTAAATAATTCTGGGATAATCAAAACACATCACAATGCCCTTGTTAACAGTCTTTGAGAAAGGGGCCTCACATATATATTTCTCATGAGACCCTTCACGTTAGTTAGTTTTTAAATGGCTGTGACGTTTCAGGAAGTTCAAATTGACATACATCATAATATAAAGCATTGAGAGTAGGGTTCTCTCAGAGGCTTGAGGTAGAGTTCAATGACGGAGCTGTACAGACAGAGCACATGGGAGGCTCAGACTCAATCCCCAGCATGGAAAATAAAAGTCGAGTTTTCTTTCTCCAAAATTTAGATTGGAAAAAGAATTGCAAGGCTTGAGAGACAGGTGATCTGGGAGACATCAGCCGTGACTAACTTCTTATGATACTGAAATGCTTTTGTCACAATGGCAATGCAGAATAGCTTTGAATGTGCCAGTACCCGTGGCAAAATGGCACTGTAAACAATGAATGGTTTTTCTCTTTGTCCGTGAGTCACCGGCTACATCTTTAAGACATATGTCCTGGATATTCTGTGTAATCCTAGGCAGCAGCAATGCAAACAGAACCAAGCCCCTGCCTGGTCAAGTATATCAGAGGATAGGGGTTGGCTAGTGACCCCCCCCCATTTGCATCATTTTAATGCTCTGGGCCCTACTTCAGTGCAGATGAACTAAATAACTTCCCTTAAGACCAAAGAGCCACATGAGAGGAAAGTGTAGAGAAAACAGCAAGCCTCTCCTCTCTCTATCACAACCATGCAATCTGGTGATCCTTTCTGCAGTGAGAGCTGAGAACTTCAATCAGGGCAAAGCCAAGGGAATCCTTCAGCACCTGGCTGGGAGTTTCAGTTTTTATTTTACTACTTTTTTTTAAATCTCAAAATAGCCAATCATAAACCTTATGCTTAAAGGAACTTAATTAGGTCTCTGAGTTCAGAAAGGATTGGTCTTTCTGTTTGTACATGAAAAATGAAAAATAATATTTCTACCTTTGGTAGGAGAGGGACATGCCCAGACGGCAACTATAAGAATTACAAGAATAACTTGTTTGGAAATAAATGCTTATTCTGATTTTTTTTTCTAAATCAGAATTTTAAATGAAATGAAATCTCAGTAGTACACAATGCAATGGATCAAAGGAACTGGAGAAGACAAATTACCTATTTTGTAAAAAAAAAAGATTTATTTTATTTATTGTGTATACAGTGTTCTGTCTGCATGTTTGCCTGCACTCCAGAAAAGGGCACCAGATCTCATTATAGAAGGTTGTGAATCACCATGGGGTTGCTGGGAATTGAACTCAGGACCTCTGGAAGAGCAGTCAATGCTCCTAACCCCTGAGCTCCACAATGACCTATATTTGATACTTGTGTCTCTCCTCACTTCCTGTTCTCAATTTCGATTCACAGACTTCTTTAAAAAATCAATAAGGAGAAGGAAAGTGTACATTTAGTTGGGGAGAGGGAGGCAGTTAAGAGAGATGCCTCTGGCTAACAGTTCAGGTAAGCAGGCAGATCACCTTCTAGAAGCCTTTCTACTACGCAACTGTCCTTTCTCAACTCTCTATTTTCTTTAAGACCTCTCTATTTTTTAAGACATAGTCTCTGGAATGGGTAGAGCAGAGCACCAGTCACAGCACAGGTGAGGAACAAACAGGGGGATGGGGTAGGATTAGCCCATAAAACCAGCCTTTTGTCCTCCATGCTGGAGACTGGGCAGTCTCTTCGGAAGGAGGGTGTGGGGGAACTAGCAAACTCTGGAAGACAGAATCTGATCTGAGAGGCTCCTAATACTCACAGCCCTGCCAAATCACACCAGAACAAGTCCCACAAAGAACAAGCCTCAGCCACAAGCTTTGAGTAAGTGTCCCACTTTTTGTTTGATAGTTTTATTGAAATATTACACACATACACACACCCCAAACCGATTCACTGAAAGTATGTAACTCGGTGTTTTTTTTTTGTATACCCAGAGTTATGTGACAGCTGCATAATCAATTTAACAATGTTTTACTGTCACTCACAAGGTAAGTGTACTCATTAGCAATTACCCCATTTTTCCCAAGTCCTTCCTTAGTACCAGGAAAGAGCCAATTTATACTCTGTCTCTAAAGACTAACAGTGGCACACTTTTAAGTCTCAGCAGACAACTAAGAAAAGCCACCACTGTAAAAGAGGGGAAAATGCAGAAAAAAAGGTGCTAATTGTAAGGAGGCAGGATTATAGGGGAGAAGCAAATAGCCACCCCAGCTCCATGCTTCAGTGCCTCTTAGATCCTCAACAAAGTCACTCAAACTCTGAAACGAGAGGAGGTACCCAAACGAAGAGATAATTGGGAGAAAAACGGTCTTGGAAAGTAAAATATAATAGTAGGACGGATTCAGTAACAAGTTACATGAAAAATCAAGGTCATCACACTTAACAATAGGCCCCAAAGATAAGACAGCAGATGGGAAAAATCAAAAGAAACATAGACAAGGTCAGTGCTTGGGGCTTTCAAATGAGATTGAAATGAGAGAAGAGAAAAAATAAGCAAAGAAATCAAAAGAAAATTGCTGACTACAGAAGCCAACTCAGACAAAGAAAGGAAGGAAGGAAGGAATAAATAAATTAGGGAAAATGTCTCAACGTGGAAGTCTTGTGTGCAGACTGGCAAGGTACAGTGTACTTTATAATGGTTAAAAATAAACCCAACTTCATGCACTTCATCAGAAAAAAAAGAGAAGATCTCTAAACTTTAAGAGGGAGAGAAAACAGATTACATGCATTGGATCAGGAAACAGTAACTTTGAACCCCTCATCAGCTCAGGAAGCTTGAAAACAACTCAATAACACCCTGGAAGGCCTTAAGGAAGACTGTTCCTAATAAGACTCAATGTATTGCTAAACCCTTCCTTATGAGTCAGCCGAGCATAAAGGCATTTCAGATACCAGAGTCTCAAGACTTCCTATGAGCCCTTTCTCAAAAAGATACTGGAGAATGTGCTCCATAAAAATCAAGGAATAAGATAAGAGGAAAATACAAACCACAAAGCAGTGGAGCCAACATCAGAGATAAAGCAGAACCTAGAGTAATAAGAAGATGCCCTCAGGATGATGGGTACCAGGCACAGGGAGCAGACTGGAGGAGGTCAGAAGTCTTTGGGAGAAGAATTCAGGTATATGGGTCTAATAGAGTCTATAATATATCGGAGCCAGCCAGGCATGCTGGGGAGCTTGAGAGTTAACCCATAGGAAGTTTAAGACAATTGAACCGAACAGAACAGAACAGAACTCACGTTGGGGAAAAAATACAAGACAAAGTGATGATGCTTTCTAACAGGGCACAGCTGTGAGTGGTGTCTGCTAGCCCCGATTACAATCTTTTAAAAACTTACTTATTTTTATGCATATGGCTGTTTTGTTTGCATGTATGTATGTACACCACATGTGTATCTGGTCTCTGTCAAGGCCGGAAGAGAGCCTTGGATCCCCAGGAACTGCAGGCACAGATGACGAGGAGATGTCACATGGATGCTGCGAACCAAACCCTGGTCCTCTGAGGGAGCAGTAAGTGTGCTTAACCACTGAGCCATCTCTCCAGCTCCCCTGATGACAATCTTATGTTGAACCAAACATCCTGAAAAGAGCCTTAAGACAATTAAGAACAGAACAGAACTCACTTTGGGGAAAAAATACAAGACAAAGTAATGATGCTTTCTAACAGGGCACAGTTAGAAAGGGGGTGGGAAGATTGTAAGAGAGAGAGGACCAGGACATCTCCTGCTGGTTAGTGTTTTCTACAAACAACAGGAAAGCTGTACCCATGTAATCTTAACAACATAGCTGCCAAAACACGACCTTCACAAGGGCAACACCAGCTGACATGTTTGCACAAATGGGGGAAATCTCAAAGACCCAACCCCTAGATGGAGCGCTCTAGACAATCAGTGGCTGCTGTGTGAGAGAGAATCAGTCTTCTCTGGGGATAAACTTCTCCCGGGTGATGCAATCCCAAGTGGTCAGCCCTAAACATACGTACATATTTACAAAACTCAATGTGCTCAGCATCAGCAGGCTGTGTGTATCTGTAAGCATGCATACATACATACATGCATACATACATACATGCATACATACATAGGTACCAATAATAATTAAGAAGACAGCATGAACTTGAGAGGGGAGTGTGATCATTGGAGGAGCTGGGGGAAGAGATGCAAACATAGTATTCATGGATGAAATTCTCAAAAATATTTAAAAATTAAAAAAAGTAAACATATTCACAAATAAGTCCACTTCCTCCCTTGCTGTCCCTTTTCTCTGGGTTTTGAGACAGGGTCTCACTAGGTAGCCCTGGCTGGCCTGGAATTTGCTATGTGGACCAGGCTTCAGAGTTGTTGATTCTTATGCCTCTACCCTCCAAGTTCTGGGATTACAGACATGTGCCACCAGGCCTGGCCAGCTTTATTTCTTATAGTAAGTCAGGTCACAGTTATTTCTATTAATAGAACCCAAGCCTTTCCAGTATATCAAGAGAAGATCCTGCACGATGGCATTTTCTTTCCATTTTTCACCAAGCTGATATTGAGATGACTATAATTAAACTTCCTAAGGATTATGAATCGATCAAGCTAATGATTGTGCTTAACTTCTCCCCTCAGTACCATGAAGCTTTTCTTTAGACACAGCAACTCAATAAAAAGAGTACTTTGTTTTGTTATCAATTCTGAGTTGAGGAAAAAATAAATCTTGGAAGGTCATTTTAAATCTCCAAAGTCAATATTACTTGAACCAAAAACCCCTTCATCTTTTAAAACTTGCAGTGTGAGACACTTGGGTTATGGTAACCTTCAGTTTAATGTTTACAAAATGCGACAAAATTGGCCCTATGTGTCAATTCTTGAAACATCTCACAAATGTGCCAAGAGCCCATCTTATTGAGTGGAATACAATATTTATGTTCTGGGCTGCAGAGTTTGTTTACCTGGTAAAGTGTCTGTCACTCAAGCATGGGGACCAAGTTTGGTTCTCAGAATCCATGGTGCACTGTTATAATTCCAGCACTGGGGGTGGAGAAACACTAGGATCCCTGGCCCTTTCTGGCTGGCCAGCCTAGTCTAACTGGTGAGCTTCAGGTCCCAGTGAGAGCCCCTATCTCAAAAAAACAAGGTGAATATGGTACCCAAGAAAGAAGAATGGTATCTGAGATCTGAGGTTGCCCTCTGGTTTACACACACACACACACACACACACACACGCATGCGCGCACCCACATACCCACGAACACACACAGTTGCACACACTATTAATGTCCTAATAAACTATCAATTAGGAGGAAAAGGGCAAAATACTCATACCTAATTGCATGGGTCAATGTTTTAAAATCCTAAATGTTACTTGGACAACTCCCAATTAAAATGAATTCTGATAATATTGAAATGTCTTCAAGCTCTGCAAAATACTCTGATGTGTAGAATGCACAGTGTCAAAACAACTTCACAGGGTAGGCCTCCAGTCTGAGGGGCAGAGACCCAGAGGGAGTATTCCTCCCAGTACTTGGGAGGAAGAGGCAGGCAGATCTCTGAGAGTTGGAGGCTAGCTTGGTCTACACAGTGAGACATTGTTTCAATCAACAACAGCCTTCCCCCAACATCCTGAGTCTTTTCACCTTCCTCTTTGGAACTGTTGCCACCAAACAAATAGGCAGAGCTCTGACTTTGCTAATAGTCCCCAAACTTGAATGGAGGCACTGGAAGATCTAGACGTATTGCTCCAAAACATAGCATGGTGACATTTCAGAAAGTAGGAAGGGCACTTAACTCTCTGACCTTCTCTTGACCAAACCCCTGAAGCAAGTCCTCCCTCAGTATCTTCTGGGAAAGGTTTTAGAGAAGAGAGAAGAATGCTGGTACTTCCGAGACATGGGCACAGAGAAGCCCAGCAACAGGCTTGCTAGCGAGTGCCCTGTGGTTTATCACTAGAGGACTGTATTGCCCTTGTCCAGTTGACCCTGGGCACACTTGTCTACTTGTCAGACAGCATAAAACCGTACAGATGTCCTGTGCCTCTGGGGATTCATCTAAGAAGGCATCTTTGTGGCAAGAAGCTCTGCTAAATCAGTCTGTATGTTTTCCTGCATTGATCTGTCTTGTGATAGGGGCCCCAACTGTGAACCTAGTAGCAGCAGGAGAAAATAACTGTCTCCTCTTCTAAGATAGCCTTAGGGAAGGTAGCATTTTTCCCAGCCTCCCTTGCATCTATTGGTCATCATGTGATGCATTTCTGGATCTGAATGATTTGCTGTTAAAGGCATAAATAGACGACCCCTCCCTATAAAGAAGCAGAGGCCTTGCAAAGAGAAGTTATTCCTTACTAGGCTGGCTCAAGGTGAAGTCACCTAAGGCACCCAGATGGACACCCCTTGTGGGAACTAGTCCCTTTGGGAAATGGAAACTGAAAGCTCTGTACTTCCCAGAAGCTGCCTGACCATCATCTCAGCAGAGCAGCCTCACTGCAGCATCCTAATATCTTATAAAAATTTATTTATTATTTTATGTGTATAAATGTTTTGCCTGCCTTTGTCTGTACACCATGCATGTTCAGTGCCCACAGAGTTAGAAGAGGGTTTTGGGTCCTCTGGAGTTGGGTTTACAGATGGTTGAGTCACCTTGTGAATGCTGGGAACTGAACCCAGGTCCTCTGCAAGAGTAGTAAGTGCTCTCAACTCCTGAGCCATCTCTCCAGCCCCACACCCTGATATCTTAAAGGCCAGAAATTCCCTAATAAAGATTCTGCTTTCAATAGTAACTTTGGCTTGGAGTGGTTCTTTCCCCTGATGCTCTCCAGCCACTTTTCTGGCCAACTGAAACCACCCTAGAAAACCCCAAACTCCCCTCTTGGCAGGACTGCTCTCCCCTGTCTAGGATGCAGACCAGCAGTCCAAGCCTAAAACACAGAACTTGGCTTTTTGTCCTCAACATGGCTCTGAGGGGCTCATTCCCTCATTAAGCATCGCACCCTCTTTTTTCCTTGGCTCCATTTTCCTCCTTCAAGAGTCCAAGGAGTGAAGACATAATATCTGCAGTTTTGGCAGCCAGCTTGTGACCAGAGGGCAACATAATAGAAAAAAAAAGGGGGTGGGGGAAGGCTAGCAGAACTGAACGATGGCAACAGCCTGGATCTTTGAGGGTGTCACTGGGCTGTCCCCCTGCCTTCAGACTTTGTTAAGAAAGTGACCAATGTAAATTAAGCCAATGTCTCCCACTGTGTCATTAAGTGTCACGACAATCACTGGACATGCTGTTGGTACTGCCCTCTGGGGAATATCGAGGAGAGTGACCACTGACACCATCGGTGAATGATCCTGGACTTCTCACCACTCCCGAAGACCACCTGCATCTCCTGCGGCTGCCCAGCAGGCCTCATCACGGCGAGAACCAGTGCGAGCCATACTTCTCCGTTGCTTGGCTGAAAGCCTCTGTAATGGGCTGGCCTCTCTCTGCTCAGTGGTGCAAGCGACAATTCATCAAGTCTGCCCCACACAGCTGTTCAGCCAGCCTGGCCCAAGTCCACAGCCCACCACCACCTCACACTGGCAGCACTGCTTCCTACTGGACTCATGCTCATTTTTGTCAACCTTTGGGACACCTTTTAATGGATGATGATCATAACTCAAGAGACCAAAACAGAAATACTTCCAAGTGAGACTTTGGAGAGCATTTTTACAGTGACTGAATAGTTATAGATGCAAGAGGATAAAAGTTTCATCAGTGTGTGTGAGTTCATTTTCTGTAACAAATTAAGTTTTTTATATGGTGTTAGGTTTGGGTGTACAAGTTGCTCGGTAAGAACTGATATTTTTCCCCATGTTTCTATCATGTATGTTTCCAGCACACTCCTTTACCACCTATAGAATGCACACATTACAAAGTTGACAGAGCCATTAAATAAGATAATATTCATAAAGTTTTTTGGCAGAGTTGTTTCTGGCAGAGTTTGTGATAGATACTAGGCATCGAATATGTGTATTTTACCTTAAACCAGAATGTGAAAACTGAACATTACTTACTGGTAATCATAACTTATGGGGTGAAAATTTTATCTTCCATATTGATACAGTGATTTTATAAGCCTTATTTAATAAATGTTGAAGAAATAGGAAGATCACAGCATCCCTTAGTCAGGGAATTACTTCAATCTGCAGTCAGCGCTCAGGCAGCCGACTTGCCTGTGTTGGCAAAGAAGTACCTGGCTCAAGTTACATCAGGGTTGTGTGCTTTTCAACAAAATATCCAGTTCCCTGCTTGTCATAGTTCCTACTGAGAGCCTTTCTCAGAATTCCTTGTTTATTATGAACCACTTCTGGCCATGGAGGCAAGGACATGAATTTTAAAAGCTGTCTCAATTACAGGATAATACAAGCAATGAATGACAACCTAGTAAGATGAGGCCTGTTCTGCCTCTCAGACCCTGGGATGAATAGCTCAAGGGCTATGTGCACTGGAAAGGCCATATTAGTTACAAGCAATGACAGAGGCAAGTGACAAATACATGTTCCTCAAACCATAGTGTTTATAAGATGACTTTTTTCATTGTGGGGTCTTATCTTAATTTACCCAACCCTAGGTACCTCAAATGTATTTAGGTATTTAAGAAATATTATCTGCTGAGGCAAAGACATGGATTGCCTGCTCTATCAGGGGTATGCAGCCTTTGCTCTTGGCACTCATTCTAATATGTTCAGGGAGAAAAGAGAAAAAAATATCACAGCTATGAAGGCATGGTTCTTACGACATGGGACCTCAGAGAATAAAAAGGGATTCTCAGAAAATATGGGAACGGAAATTAAAAACTCAGTGGAAGGATTAGAGGATAAAGCTGAGTAAATCTCTCAGACATAGTGAGAGAGAGAAATGGAAATGAGGATAGAAAGTAAACAAAATTAGAGGATAAATCTAGAAGATTCCTACACACATAAGAGAAACTGCAGGGAAAAAAGTTAGGGACCCCCTTTGCCCCACTCTAAAACAATGGGTATGCAGTCTAAAGAGGGTCTCTGATAGCTCAGCGTAGCAAGCGACAAGCCAGCACAGGGGCTATCTCAGGAAACTCCAGCACACTGTGGAAAAGAGGACATGGATAGCAAGAAAGTATAGGTTATACCGAGAAAGCGGGAGTCAGCACAGGGGCCAGCGCAGACAAGAGGTGCCTAGGGTATGCAGAAGGATGGAGAAAGCGGGAGTCAGCACAGGGGCCAGCACAGACAAGAGGTGCCTAGGGTATGCAGAAGGATGGAGAAAGAAGGTCCCCAAATAACGACACTAGACACTACCAGTACAGAACAGAACACATCAGAGGCCCTCGGAAAGCTTCTATAGGCTAATGATATACATGGCAATAAAATTAAGAAACCAGGTCTGAAGATGTTCCTCAGTGGTCGAACAAGAACTTGCCTCTATGTGCAAGATTAAACAAAAAGGAATTTGAGAGAAGGGAAAACAAAACAAAACTCAAAACAACCACAGCACAGTAGGTTCTATATTCTGCAGATGTGGAACCCTCAGACTCAACTGACAGGTTAGAATTTTTTTCAGGAAGAGAATCCCATCTTAACTGGCATTTTTATTTTATAAGCAATGCAGTGAAACAGACATTTATACAGAATTTACATTGTGCTAGGAACTATTTGCAACCCAGAGATGATAAAAAGTATATGGAAGGGCAAATGCAGACAGCATTTTATATAAGGGGTTTGAGCATCCACGATGTTGGTATCTGAAGAAGGTCCCGGAATTCCAGCCCCTCTCAGATAGTAACACACGGCTGTGTAATATGGTATCTGCAAAGTTACAACAAAATCCTCAAAACTGACTGGCGAGCATAATCACGACAGAACTATCCTAGAAGATGGGAAGGCAGAAAGAAGGGTGGAGAAACAGCAGCCTATGCATGCTGCTTACTGACATGGGTTTTATCTAGAGAGGGACTGTCCCAAAGAGTTGAAGACACAGGATCCAGGGAGAGAAACACATGTGGAAGTGGACAGAGACCTGTTCTTTTTCCTTACAAATTCTATAGAGCCATCTAACTGCTAAAGTGCATGTTTTTGTGTGTTTACATGTGTATGCACTCGTGTGTCTCCACAGATGGTTGATACAAAAATAAACAGAAGGTGGATGACGACTTGATGTCAAAGGTTCCTTCCATTTCCAAAACTCTAGGATCAGTGAGTTTTTTTTTCCTGCTGGGGGTGGCGCAGCAACAGCAAAGATGTTGACCATCTCATTTTCTAAATAAGATTAGACTGGACCCTGGAATGCTGCCCACTCTCCTGCCCACTTGGCAGCAAGACAGACAACATCCAGTAACAACAGCTGTATGTATTAGGCACCAATCCAGACGTACCCACATATAATAAAAGAGAAAACAACTGCTTGCAGATTAAGTACTTAAAGACTCAGAAACATACGAAAGGTTTGATGAGAAAAAGAAAAGAGAAATGTCACCATCTTTCCAAGTAGCAACCAGGTAGATATTTCCATTTTAGCCAAACCAGTTATTGAATAAATAAGTCTGGTTGGTTTTCATTCTTTTGTGATATTCTAAGCACTCCCTTTCAACATGGGACAGAAAAAGAATGAGCTCCTTTCCATCATCAAATATTTCATCTCTCCTAACTACAGAAAGCAGACAATTAATAATTGCATTTTGGTTACTATTACTCTGGACTAGGAGTCTGACACTACCTCCTGTTCTAACACTGAATTTACCTAAGTCTCTGGACACTGTAATTCTCATAAATCAAAGTTAAAGGCAGGCAGGGATGGTGAATGCATTTGGCCTCCAGGGGCCAGGCACAGCTATCTCTCTGAGGTCAGTGACTCTGGGTAGCAGGCTTCCACGGGTGGCTTTGACTCTGAAATCCTTCCATTCCAGTGATCTATGAGTCATTTAAATGAAAGAGACATTTGTGGAGCTCATCCCGTAGAAGTAAGACTAAACAGGAAATGGATCTACTTTGTTCTTGTGTTAAGGGAAATGATGCTGGAGCAAGCCTCTTGCTGTATAACAAAATGAAGCCCAGGCTTCAGGCAACATCCTGCACTGGAAGGCCACCGGATGGAGGAAAAGTGGCTGAACTGTTGACACAAGCCTGCAAGCTGGCCTACCATGAAGTGCAGACTCAGACATTCACTAATTTACATGGAACACAAGAACTACACGAAGGGACTATAACAGGTGGGCCAGTGGGAACTATGTCAAAGAGATGCCAAGGTCGTGCTGGCTGCTGGATGGACAGAGATTATCTTAGCTGGGTGCTGGCCTCTGAAAGACCACTTGATCAGGAGTTGTCCAGGGTAGGAAGCTAACATGTGTATACTCAGCTTCAGCAAAAATGATCCAGTCAGTTGCTGTCAGGTGGACCAATCAAGTGGGGAGATTCAAAAGGCCAGGACTGAGAGGGGGATTTCTTTTCTTTTCTTTTTTAGTTTTTAGAGACAGGGTTTCTCTGTGTAGTCCTGGCTGTCCTGGAACTTGCTCTGTAGACCAGGCTGGCCTTGAACTCACAGAGATGATGTGTGTGCTATCACTGCCTGGCAAGAGGGGGTTTCTAAGGGCTTAGGAGGCCCAAAGTGTCCCTCACATAGAACAATGGGGGCACTGAAGCTCAAGGGGACTAAAGACTTTCTCTGCTTAGCTATAACCAAGGACTTCAGATACAAAAAGGTCATGAATATCTGGGGAGCAGAAAAGCATTTTGACCTCAGGTCCGAAGGCCTGAGCTGGGACACAAATTGGTTTCTGGCCAGAATCAAAGGTACTTCTGTGCTTAGTATCTTTGCAAATAAATCTGAAGAACGGCACCAGGGTCACCAGGGTCCTATTCTTAATATAACCTGAAAACAGTGGCATTTTGCTGCGCTTTATTTTTCAGATAGCACATCACACATTAAACCTCAGAAGTGCCTCAGCTACAACACTGTTACTCTCAGCCACACAGCCCTCCCCTCCCCCAACTCTTTTGGGTATGAGAAGCCCTAGAGGACCCTGCTTGGACAGACAGGTCCCTGGAACGCAGAGCCTAGTCACAGAGAGAAACATTTCTCTAGAAGGCCAATGAAGGAGGCTAGACAACTGGAGAGCGAACAGAGACATGCCCACTGTGATACATTTCCCTTGAAGTCAAGGAAAATAAGAATGTAATTTTTGTTAGTTTGCTTTTGTTTTCTGAGTCAGGACCTTACTGCGTAGTTATGGCTGGCCTGGAACTTAATGAGTGGATCAGGCTGTCCTTCAGCTCACAGAGAACAACCTTCCTTAGCCCCAGTAAGGATATAGTTTTTTTAGTGCCAAAATTTGAAAGACAGAGAATGAAACCCGATTTATTTTTTTTAAAGGCAACATCTCATTTATAGCCCTGGATGGCTGGATGGCCTGGATCTGCCTTTGTAGACCAAGCTTGTCTGGAACTCAAAGAGATTCACTTACCTTTGCCTCCTAAGTCTTGGGATTTAAGGTGTGTGTCACCATATCTAACAAGAGGGTATGATTCTTAATTACTACTTGTATGTGGATGTCTGTGTGTGGATCCATGCATATAAGTGCAGATGCCCAGAGAGGCCAATGGTGTCAGGTCCTGGAGCTGAAATTGTGCTGTGAGCTGAACCCGTGTCCTCTGCAAGAGAGGTATGCTTAACTGATCCAGCTCCATCTCTCTATCTGCAAGCTTGCTCTAGCGCTCACGCTCGCTCTCGCTCTCTCTCTCTCCAGGATATCTAATGTCTAACTAGCAGCCACCACCCACACCTCCTCCTTTTTGGCAATATGGCTTATCTATAAATTGAACTCATGCAAGAATCTTACTAATATATATGAAAGGTGCCTAGACATAATACCATGCATTAATCCCTTAAAAAAATGGGGAGTATTTGCAAGTTACCTCTGAGCCCTCAATTATTCATAAAATGTCATGTATTTGAAAAATTCACTTCAATTTCCTGCCCCTGCAGAAATCTGTGGAAGGATCATGTGAAAAGTCAATCACTCCAGAAGTAGTCCTATAGTTTATAAAAAAGAAAAGAAAAGAAAAAAAGGCAGCCATCTGGTAAATTCCAGGTGAGGAAGATATATGATGGAAATCCATGGTCCTACCTTAGCTTTCTAGGGGCAGAGGAGAAGCAAAACTAACAGGCACATTGTGAAATTTCTGTCAGGGTCTGATGTGCTCTGCAAGCCATGGATACAACTGGAGGGAAACATGAGGTTCCCTCCCTCCCCGACCCTGGTAACCCCAGCATGGCCACTGTAGTCCTCTTCCTACCAAGAGATTTTCTTGGGAAGGCTTTCCTTCAGCATCCTCGGGAATGTGAACTTCCGTTTGGTGATCTACTTTCTCAGACTATATTAGGGACATTGTATTTCCTTGCTTATGAGTACTTGCTCCAGGCCGAATTACAGTCAGTTGAAAGGATAGGTTATAGTTATAGGGTCATAGTTTCAGAAGCCAGATTGTGCAGGTCGGTTCTTTTCCCTCCTCAGCGTGTCTGAAGCCTCACCTGGGTTCCCCAGGCCTCATCAGATAAAGTCTTGAACTTAATGACTGCTTTGTCTATTCCATGTGCCCGGAATTAGCCAAGAGGGCATTTATAACCAGCATTCACCCTAGCACAGCACCTGGGAAAGCCGGACACTTTGGTAAATACTGCGTTCTCTAATTGCACAGATCATAAGAAAAATTGTGGTTCCTTTACATAGCACTATTACACTGGCATGCTAATAAACAGGCTCTGAGATTTGTTTTATAGGACTCGAAGTGGATTCTTGTTCTTGTGTGCACTCCCCATTGTAAAGCTTTGATCCTTGATTTCCTCATCCACCTCTTTATCATCTTCTTTTTTAAAAAGGATTTTACGCGAGCCTGATTTTTGTTTTGCTACCTGTAGCTGGTCCGCACTCTACTTTGCAACCCTAGGGCCTCCATGCTAGGGCAAGCTGCACCGGACAGTTTCCTTTGCCAGGTGCTGCCAGTTGAGATGTGAAAGAACACCAATGAGGAGGTGAGGACAGAAGCCCCTGGCTCCCTTCGCCCTCGTTTTTTTTTCTCTCCTTATTTGTGCAGTGCATTGACTGTGTTCTGCCACTGTCTCAGCTCATTTAGCTGGGGTCACCTTCCACTGTCCCTGACTGAAAGATGGCTGTAGGTCCCAGGCAGCAGGGGCTCCGTGGGAACTGCTTCCTCTGGGGATTCTGCCACTTCTTCCCGACTCTTCTAGCCTCTTTGCACTGAGTAAATCAAAAACCTTTAACATTCCAAGTGGATTATCTGTTTTCTTGACTGGGCTCTCTGAGTAGTAAAGTGCCACCTGATGCTCTCTGCCAAAAACTATGCGGTCTCCTGCAGAGGGACTTAAGAGGAAGCTGCAAGGTGTTCAAGCCTTGAAGTGCTTGGTTATTGACATTAACAGATGATTTGATGGTGGCATGCTCCAGGAGGCGTTACAATTGCTTTCTGATCATTATTCCAGTTCTCTTTATAGCAAGCCTTTGGGCCAGGTATTCACTTATTCATTTATTACAAATAATTATTACAAATGGGGCATCTCAAACAAAGAAACCACAAATGGGCACCTCTTCCAGACAGGGAAACCATGGTAAATCAGCTTGCCCAGCGTGACCAGGCCAGAGTGACAGTTTGAAGGCTGAAATTTGGTGTGGCGATTTATTAAGATGAACAAGCAAGAGAAGTACCTGAGGCAGGGGAGTGAGCCAGACTGCCTGCAAAGCTGAAGATTCCAGAGGAAGAAATAGAAAAGCCCAAAGAGTCTGGAGATGCCAGGCTGAGAATTTAACAGCCAAAGGATATCAGCCGCGGGGGCTAAACAGTCCTGGATTGGGGTCCGGGCACAGCAGGTGTGTGCAACAACCATAGAAACACTGTAGTTATATGTTCTGCCTGTAACAGGGTTGGGAAAAGACCTGGAATGCTCATTCTAGCAGCCCCCTCAGTCATGTTTTACCTAGTAAAGATTCCCTTGAATTCTGTTCCTGTCAAGCACAGATACAAGTCTTTGTAAACCAAGTGGATACTTTCCTGCCAAGAGTCACTGCTCAACGGGCAGAGTAGCAGTTCTAAGTCCATCAAGGAAAGGGGGAAATAAAAGCACCATGGCAGTTTTCTTGTGAATTAAAATTAACATGGCATACTTTTAAGAGTCTTTTGTTATATTGATGAGTTGAAATATGGCTGGTATCATGTTAGACAGATGGCCAGAGCAACAATGTTTTTAATGAGAAAAGTAGCCAATGACCTCTAGCACAGAAGTAGCTTTGGTAGGCAACAACATAAGCCTGTCACTTTGTCTATTACAAATTTTTTTTTTAGTTGTTATGTAGCAAATGAAGGTAGTACAAATACAGGGCTAAAAGTATTGATGTTAGGAAAAAAGGCAGTCAACTGACGTTGCCTACAGCACATGAAAAGAAGACCAAAAATCTGTAGGTCTTGATGCAAGGATGGTGCAGGGAAAGGGTTAGAGCCTGCCGATCCGTGCTCCAACTGGACTCTAGAAGCAGACTTACACATGCCACCAGAGGTCTGCACAGCCATTTCCTGACTTTTTAGGCTACTCTAAAGAAGGGTCTCTCACCTACTTTAGTATGGCTCTCCTTCCACAGCTTTAATCTGAGCAGTAAGCAATCTGAGAGAGGAGACCTGTGGCTGCAGGAATCAGCTCCTCCGTTCCCAGTTTCACAGCGCTCAGGCAGGAAGAAGAGGGCTCAGGATTGCCTCCACATCTTCTGGGTCAGCCTGAGATCTAAATACTGGACTCATCAGTTACGAAGGTTCTGCCAGATGGCTTCCCATGTAGAAACAGCCGGTTGCTTCTCCTGTGGCATCTGCTCATCTCATAAAACTCCGTGTCTCTAAAGTGGACGAGCTGCTAGAGACAGCCACTAGCAGAACACAAGCAAACCATGAGACTGGCTACCAAGGTGATGCTGGCGAGGGCCTCTGTGATGCGAGAGCACAGACGCATTGGGATGAAGGGAGCGTTCAATCTGTATGCATAATCAGAGCCGCAGCTCTGCTCCCAACTGTGCAGGAAATCACGGAGAGAATGAATATTCATGTGTGTAACTTATTTCACGTTATTAAGCTAAATTGCTCTTAGTTTTGAGATTAAAAACTATTTGCCTCTCTAGTTCTCAGAGCTCAATTCATACCTCCTTTAAAGAACAGATTTCTTAGTAGGAAAGAAAAATCCAAGTATCAGAAATTCAGAACTTATATACCCACTATTAGTTTGTGAAGCAGGTTGCTGATGGAGTATCACTTCATTCCTGTGATCTGGGCACTCTAACCTGAGATATAGTAGAACCTTTAAATCTGGACTCCTGGTGCTGGGGAGATGGCTCAGTTCATAAAGTACTTGTTGGCAAGCATGAGGACCAGAGTTCAGATCCCCAGCTCCATGTAAAAAGCCAGGTGAGGACAGCATATGTCTGTAACTTAAGCACGGGGGAGGAAAAGACAGGCCGATCCCTGTCTCAGAAAGCAAGACAAGATGGTTCCTGCCTCTGGTTTCCACACAAGCTTGTGCATGCCCTTTCACAGGAACACATGCATAGATATACAACACACACACACACACACAGAGTGAGAGAGAGAGACTATGTACTCTCAATCAGCAGTTAAATATATACTTTTAAGGCACTGTAACTCTTTGCTTCCTAGTCAATTTTGAGAGTACACATAACAAACCAGAATGAATTCTAAGAAACAGAGGGACTTTAAAA
>LOJH01000079.1:12087-31014 GCA_001685095.1 Ellobius talpinus | reverse complement strand
GAGAACAGGAGAATGCTGGAAAGGAGGAAGCCCATTCCTCGCAGCCCAGCCCAGCCCACCGAAGAGGCAACATGTGACCTGCCTGGCTGTTAAAGGTACTGAGCCACATGGCTAACATAGAACACAACAATGGGTTAATATAAGCTACAAGAGCTAACAAGTAGCCTGACCTAATGGGCCAATCAGTTTTATAACTTATGGAGATCTGTGTGACTTTCTTTGGGGCTTGCCAGCTGTGGGGTACCAAGAAGGACAGATACCCCAACAAGCAGGGCCCTTCATGTTACAAAGGGCTTCCTTAATTGTTATATTTGATCTAAAAAACTGTCTAAATAAGAAACACGTTTTGTAAACAAACAAAAATAAGTCTTGGTTATCACTGATGGTTTCACAAATGCATAACAAATATAGAGATCTTTCTTATGACCAAGCTAAAGATCAGAAGACATGTTTTCAACAGACAAAGATAGAGACCCTTTGCTAATATGAGACCAGATCCCCAACCTGCTAATGGAATAAAACCCGCTAATGAAAACACCGAATGACCTTGGGATATTTGGCATCTACCGTCTTCGTCAAGGCGCTGTGAGGTTCCTATCTTCCTCAGCTGGGAGACCTAAAATTAACCTACCTTGTCTTTTTCATAAGAGGAACTCCTGATCTGACTAAGCTTAAGGCAGATTCTTAGAAACAACTTTGTGAGCCTATATTTAATGGTGCATCCTGACGGAAGCCAGTTGTCAGCCTGTGAGCAAGATGTCCTTCTTTTATAATGAAAGGCTATTAACAATCTACCACAGAACTGAAAAATGCATATACCTTTCCAGAAAGGAGGAGAACAGCATCTGTAGTCTATTCTCTTTCAAAAGAAGGCATCCACTCATGCCCTAAAGGGAAATGAGCCATCAAGTCTTTGGCCAATGGACTCTGTGGACATGTCACCACCAGTCATTAACTGTAAGAAGCTCAGTTCTGTCAGCAGCAGAGGTATCGAATCTAACATGCAGATAGGAATGTGTATGTGTGAGACGGAAGGGAGGAGGGAGTTTGCCCTCTATAGCTGATGTTTTCTTCACCTGGTGATTTCCTGCTACTCAGCCTATACGGATGTGTGTGGTGTGTGTGTGTGTGTGTGTGTTCATAACAGGGATTAAAGAGATTATCCAGCACATACTGTTCTTGCAGGAGACCCAGGATGGGTTCTTAGCATCTATGTCAGGTAGGTGCTGTAACTCCAGCTCTGGGAGACCTGATGCCCCTGACCTCCATGGGCAGAGGCACTCAGGTGACGTGCACACATGCATGCCCAGATACACATAATTAAAAATAATAAAGTAAATGTTTAAAAAAAGTTCCTAGCTTCTGTAAATGCATTCCACGGCAACACTTTCACTTTGTGTGTCATTACCATGTGTCAGACATTATGTTGCACATCAACACGCAGTATCCTCCATCACACTGACAGAAGGCAGGTACTAGACCCTTACTGATGAGAAAACTGGTTTGCTTTTTCATATGGCCAATCGAGTAGGAAGCTGGTTCCAATCCATGGCTGTTCACTATCACAGTAAGGGCTCAAAACCTTCTTTAATCTGGGCTTCCAGAAACTTCATTTTAAGAGCCCCAATCTTCCAGAGCTTTTAAAAAAGCCCCCTATACCTTACTCAGCACCTCACAAAGGGGACCTTTGCACCCCAATAGGAACAACCACAATTTTATTTTCCGGGGCTGCACCTGGCTGTTGGACTAGAAGGCATTTATTTGAATAACTATTCAAATTTACGTGGTCTTATTCTGAGACTAGAACCACTCTTCCCACCTAAGATTCTGAGCACGCAAAGACCTCTGCTCTCCTCTGAGTCTAGTGACAGCTACAGTTGGCCTAGAAGTGTCCACCGTTTAACAAGGCAAAGGTCACTCACCCCATCATAAACAAGAGCTTTCCAGGAATGTTCTAACTTCTTCATTAACCTAAAAAATAAACAGATGGGGAAAATACCACTGAGAATGCAAAACCACTTTCATTTGGTGAATTTTCAGAAAAAAAAGTTTGATTACTTTTAAAATAATGGAAGACCACTTGCCCAAATTTCTCACCTATATGATTGGAGAATATCAATAATGCCCATGAATAAAAGCAGCTTTTCTCCCTTATGGCTTTTAGCTGGAATGCCTCCCATTCTGTGGAAAGAGCAAAGGGTAAAAGATTTTAGAACATGAGTACAGAAAACTAAAATTCATTATGAATTATACACTGAAAACATTAAGAATTCTAGACTACCGCTTCCTTTATTGCCATAAGTTTTCATCAGCTTAAATGATAACTTCATAGCTGTCAAGTCTGAGCAGTCGGATGGGAGGAATTTAATTACAAAACCACTTCTTTTTAAAAATTATGAGCAAAGGAGGATTTTTAGAGCAGTATAAGAGATCCTTTTTTTAAGAAGGCAATACTAGCTAGCATCATGGAGTACTGCCTGCCAAGCATGCCTGAAGCCTTGGGGTTGATCATCAGAGCTGCAGAAAATCCCAAGCTTGGTGGCAGATACAAGAAGTAGAGGCAGGAGAATTAATTAGGAATTCAAAGCCATTCTTGTCTCCATAGAAAGGCCAAGGTCAGTCTACATTAAAATAATATTACTTTCTGAACTAAAGAATCCTATGTTTTCCGTGAGACTGAAAAATACATAAAGGCCTGTTGTGGTAGAGCACACCTTTAACCCCAGCACTCAGAAGACAGAGGCAAGTGGATCTGTATGTTCAAGGCCAAGAAAGCCAGAGCCACATAATAGAGAGCTCCTGTCTCAAAAAAACCCAAAAAACCCAACAAAAACAAAAACAAAAAAACCCCTAACCAATCACCACCTCCCAATCCCCCCCAAATAGAAGAAAACATATAAGAAAATTTGTGCAATTAACTCCTCAGATATGCTTGTGCAGGGTGAGTGTATGTATGTATGGACATATGGATTAATCCGAAGAGATTATTGGGTTGAGCGGTTTTGAAACTTGAGCATTCCATTTGTTAATGTGGAATCTTTTCTCACAGCCGTGGCAATGTGATTAGTAGCCGTGTGGCATTTCCCAAGGTGGATACAGACTCATTGGTTCAGTGGATTACTGGATATTTAGAGAGAATTGCCAGCAAGGATTTGAACAAAGGCTGACCACGTGTTAGTGTCCTTAATGAGAGACAAGTGTGCACCCGGCTTAGTCTTTGCCTGAGAATCCTCGAAAGCAGGGCATCAAGGCCTTGGGAAATGATTTCCTCTGTCTCCTTGCTCAGCAAGTTCACACAATGAATCAACCTTTTCAACAACCTTCTGTGGTTGCTTTCTACTGCCTAGTGCACTCTTCACGTATGCAAATGAAGCCCGTGGTTACTAACACATCTGGCCCAGGGGAGAGACATCCACCAGGGTGCAGAGGTGAGACCAACAGACTCTCCTTATACAGATTACCAGTTCTGAAGTGCCAGTATCATTCATACCATGTGTTTATATAAGTAAATAAAGGAACATGAATAAACATGTATTCATGTTTATTCAAATCCAGAGTTCATCCTTCCCTCTTCTGGTAGATGTTTTGAATGTGTCGTAAATGAGGGGAAAACATTTTCAGCCATTGTTTAAAAAAAAAGGAACTATCTAAGACCAAAAACCACATGGGTGAAAGACTGATACAAACTCGAGAAACTGCCCCTCATCTAGCTGTCTAGAGATGAAGAGAAATAAAGTTGGTTTAAGCCGTTTGCTGCCAGCCAGGAATCTATTCCCAGGGTACCATCCCTGGGGGAGGTGATTGCGTGCAACTACTCAGTGACTGGGGTACCCAAAACCAGGATGGGGGCGTGGCTGCACTTACGTGTCTGGATTCTCTGCAATGATCCCATCTGCAGGCTTGCCTGGACCCTGGATGGATTCCATGGCCGTGGAGTAGAGGACTTTCTGTATCCCCGGCCGCTTTGCATCGGGCACATTTTGTAAGGGCTCCTCTTCTTTGTCTTTAAGGGAATGGTCCAAGATGTGGATACCCAGCAAAAGGCTATAGTCCATGATCTTGAAGCTTTCCAGCACCTGAGGAAGGAAAAGACCCAGGAGGTTGGTCAACACAAAGAGCCTGTGAGTTCCTGAGCTTGGGGTCAGCAGACATGCCACACCCGCACTTGAGAGGCAGACAGGCAAAACATCAAAACCAGAATCCTCCTAGTTATTATTAGGCTACTGGCAGAATGGTGGTGGGAAAATAAAATTTTTATGCAAATCTGAAGGAAGCACCTCTCCCTTCCACAACGGATTCACTTATAGCATTTATTGATGGCATTCCACAAACCAGGTGCCAAGTACCTTTCTTGGATTCAGCCGTCGCAACAACGCTCTGAGCTGGTATTACTGCTGTCTCTGTTACACAGATGAAAACCATGGAGATAAAAGAACCTGCTTGGTCCCAGACAGCACATCAGGGACAGATCCAGGAGGCAGATTCTGCCATCACATTCTTCCTGAGCCCAGGAACCGAGAAACCACAGCCCAGCCTCCCAAGTGCATCAGCCCCAGCAGGAACTCAGCTTTTGCCCGGGTTCCATTCTCCACATCTGAATCTAGAGTTTAGTGAGGACCTTTTCTCGAAGCCTAGCTCCCAAAGTTGCCAATCATTTCCCCAGAGTGGGTCTTTTTAATTTAATAATATATATGTGATCTCAACAACGAGAGAGCTGAATGCTTAATTGTCTACACTATAGACCGTGGGGAGGGGAAGGAATCAAAAATGGTTCAGTGTAGCCAGACAAAGGAGAAAGCAGTGCTGTGAGGGAAAAGGACCGGACACAAGGTCTCAGTGACCATCCCTCAGACTGTCTTTAGAGTGCAGGGGGACTCACACACCCAGACCAGCCCTTAAACAGGAAGAGCCTGTTCAGGAGGCATGCCCCAAGACAGATCTTTCCCTGTATGAATATTCTCCTTTTCTACTAGGTGTGAGAGAGTTGTCCAGACCATAGATGGTTGTATTCCCTGCCATTTCCCACCAATAGCTGCTCAGCAAGTGAAAACCTGTTCAGCCACAGACAGCGTATTAGTGACAGATCCATGAGGAGACTCTGGCTTTCACACTCGAAAACAGAATTGATCCTTGGCCAATGTAGGATCAAAATCCCAGAATTCTTCATGCACCTCATTTTCCTTGTGCCTAAGCATTTTTAAGCAGATATTCTGCTATTTGAAAGGGGGTTGGATGGGAGAGAGAACACTTGTGGATGCATACAAGAATACTTCAGGGAGGCTAAGTGAGAAGGGCTTCATGAAGGCAGACAATGCATAGTCTCTGAAATATGCTGGTCCTTGGGGTCTCAGTCATCGTTGCCATTAATGATGAACATACAATGCACTGTGAACAAGTTTTAGTTATTCCATAGAATTCATCCTTCAACTGTTTTTAAAATAGCATTAGGGATGAAACAGAGCCTGGTGAACATTCTTCAACTTTTGATAAGCTAAAGTTATATTTTTAGAGTGGAGACAGACAATAATTGAGAGTAGAATCATATTATTTGAGAGGCCTGGGATAATGAAATTATATTTTCAGAGATCTGTGTATGCCCTTATAGCCATGGAAAACCAGCGGCCCCGGCCCCAACTAACTGAAGTAGGAGTCACATCAGAAAGGGAGGAGGAAGTTTGGAGAGATGGGTGATGCTGACTATCACTGGCTCAGGGCTCAAGAATCAGACCCATCAGTCAGTTCTCCACAGAGGCATGTCATTGCAGCCCTGCCCTTCCAACAAAGCAGTGGACACCACGGAAAAGAAGCCTGCTTCGTGTCAGGGTGCCACTGGCTCAGCCTCTGAAAAGAAATACTAAGGGAAGCTGGATGTCCTTTGCACAGAAACAAGGAGGGAGAGCCCTGGTCCTACTTCTCCATCATATAGAAATGATGGCTTGGGAACAGTTCCCATCCAGACAGCCCAAGAGCCTCTTCATCATCGCCATGGGCAGAGGATGCATTTTCTGCACATTCATCAGCCCTAGGGCTTCCTTTCTGAGAGACACTGGTGGATAAGGAATTGGGGTTAAAGAGCATAAGCCCCGTGACCCCAGGTGGGTATCCTTATGCATAAAACTGTTAGAATAATATTGCCTATTACATACAGTACTTGTGAAAATTAAATGTGGTAATCCTGATAAAGAGCTTAGGAAATTTCCTCATATAAAGTAACCACTCAATTAATTGCTATCTCGATTCATTATGATAATTCATGGCGAACCATTCCTTGTACTAGTTTGAGAAAACATACGTATCACTCACTAGAAGCAAACACCAATTCCAAAAACAAAAAAATTCATTAAAAAGTCCAACAAAATACAGAAGCATTCCAGCCTGTTCATGGGTGTGGCTTTTGGGAGAGTCCAGATTTCTTTAGAATCTGTGGGTTTTTAGTCATGTTTTGGGGAATTTGCATCAATTACAGACCAAACATTTATCACTCATATCTTCCCAGTTGTTTCATTAAAGGAACTGACTTACCTGCCAGAAATATAATGCTCATGAACTTTAAGAGAGAGCAATAACTACAGCCCCATGCCAGTTTGTCACACAGGTACATGTATTTCCAAAAAGTCTGTGTGGTGTCCCTGTGACTGCTGGGTTCTGTATAGTACATTTGCAATTCAAAACACAAGCTACCATATCCCAGGTGCCCTTCCATCTATCTTGGGCAGGACTTTACTCCTTCACTGAGAGAGAGGCAGGAATAGTTCTCAGAGTTGCAGAAAGACTGGAGTCAGGTTAGGATGTGGAGAAGCTTTAAAGTAGGATGGTCCCTTCTCTCTCAGAAACCATTTAAAGTCAGGACTACCATCGGAACATACACTGGAAGTACTGGGAAGTATGTCCATCGACTGCCTTGATAAGAGACCAAGATAACTGAAAGAGGTTGGGGCAGCAGAGCAGTGGGCATGCAAGATGAAGACGACCTTGCTAAGTCGGCCCCTAGATTATGTGTATGTGTAACTCAGAGGTCAAGTTTAGCCGCTACCTTCCCGTAGGAAATTCCTGAATTGTTACCTTTGGCTCATTCTCCTTCCGAAACTATAGCCCATGTATTCCCAGTGGCCTCTGGGTATTTTAAAGCTTCTTCTAAACAGTTTATATTGTAACCTAAACTCTTGTTTTGTCCCAAAGCAATTCTTGCCCCTGACTTCCCTCTTTTATTTGAAATCACTACAATGTAAATTTTAGACTCCAAGGAGCCCTTTCCTTTCATTAGCTGCCCAGTCCTGCAGCTGGTGTTATCAAAACATTCCTCTTCTCTAATCATTCCATTCCAGCTTCCCCTTCAGATCGGTTCAGTGACCCCTTGCAAGACTAGGTGACATCCCCCCCCCCGCCAAAGCCTCCTGACCTGCCATTACTTGTGGCAAGGTCTCAATTTCACATCAAAGGTCTTTGTTCCCATGGCTGCAGTCCATGTTTTCTTGTTTGACACCAGCCTAGATTCATCTCCCGGCTACTTAAATTTCTAAGTTACTCCTAAGGATGCCGGGAAGATGCAAGCCCCTGATGTTTTTGCTCATGCTGCTTCTTCTACAGACTTTCAGTTTTTCAACTTAGGGGGGATATTTTACATCCTAACTCATATTCCATGAAAGCTATATTACAAACGGTTGGGAACAAACATTCCCTCTGTGCTACAATGATCGAGCCCAGGTTCTGTCTGCAGTTTTCATATCAGAAAGAAGATGCTGTGCTCAGCGAAGGCTTGTTCTAATCTGTGCTTCCTGTGGTGGAAGGAATGCACATTGGTTATATCGGTCCATATCTCCATGCAAATAAAAAGAAGGTTCAGCCACAAAGCATCTCTGACACTACACTCCGGATTATAAAACCTGTGCAAGAATCCCAGCACTGAAAACATTTACTCTGATTGTGTGCTGTGTTGTCAGAAAAACGAACATAAAAGTTCCCTGTGTTTTCAAAGCTACTTACATTATGGGCATTCTGTACTCCATTCAAAGGGAAAACTAAGACAATATTTGCAAACACTGTCATTTACTGTTTAGTGTGCACACAACTAAATGGCAGATAAAAGGAGGCTGTTTTGATGTAAACAAGGCTGGGAAGCCAGTTCCATTGCTCTTTGGGAAGCCTGTCATAGGCTGGGTTACAAATGGACTCTTTAATTACTCAAGAACATTTGGGACTGGCTCTAAAATGGAGGCTGAACTGTGTAATACATAAAATTAAAAAGGATTAGAAATTGGGATACTGCCTATTTGATGGATACAATTATTGCTTTAATATAGTATTTAAAATTTGATATGAATTTAAATGTATGATGTAATGCCTTGAGTATTTTATTTTTTAAAATTAAAACATAATTACACCATGTCTCCTTCCCTTCCCTCCCCTTCACCAAATCCCTTCCATGTCTCTCTCCCTTGCACTCTCAAATTCATGACCTTGCTTTCTTTAATTTAAAAAGGGGTCCTAAACATTAGGAGAATTACTGAAATATATGTATCAATAAAGGATATGATGGCTGGGATGTGCTTCCAACTGTATATAGAGAAAGAGTGAACGAGACTGGCTGTGAGTTAAAAATGAACACGGGACATATATGCATATACTTATATGTATAAATATATACACATATGTGTTTGTAGATTAATTGTGGCATTCTGCCTACTTTTATGTATGTTAGAACTTTCCAAAAATAAAGTTTCATGTTCTTTTTTGAGATGCTTAGAAAAATGCATTTTGATCTTTGGCTGGATAGTTTGCCCCTGCCTCAGCAGCTGATGGGGTAATGAGAGGACCTATGAAAACAAAAATCAGAAATAGGGGACAGAAACCACAGTGGGCCAAGCAGAAGGCTGGCTTGTGCTCTCTGCTCCTCTCAACTGGTCATTCTTTTGTCCAAAGGCCAAACAAACAAACACCAAAACATGGAGCTGATGGGGGAGATCCATCAAGGTCCCTGGGCAATTTCTCTAGCTGGTCTATATATAGTCACGAAATTAAGGGTTAATAACTGGTACAAAATATTTGTAGTAATCCAATAAGATAAGTCAATTAAAAATGGTATCCTGGAGATTTTATGCAAATAGCCATCCCGAGAATGAACTGATCTGAAGAAAAATGGATCCAGTGGCCTGTTATTGCTTGCTAAGGAAGCCCCTCAGAGTACAGCACTAGATTGCGTGTACGTGCAAGTCCAGATAGGCTGAATGCTGTCTTTTTCATTTAACTTAATTTCCTCAATAAAGCTCAGAGTGTTCTTTGCTAATCTAATATAGAGAAAATACAGACATAGAATTTTAGCTAGTAAACCAGAATGGATTAAATATTAAATCCTTAGCCTAGTTCTACGCTGTGGCACCACACTCGTTCAGAACTCTGGACGATGCTGTGCTGACCAGCACAAAGGCAACTTTTTGGTTTCCTTTTGACTTAAAAACTTGAAGTGACAGAATTATGTTCTATGATTTTGAAGCAATCATCTATCACTCAAGATTTTACATGCAAACATGTATATTTATGTGTACAATAACACACACATATCATTCATATACATGGTTGTTTTGAAACAAAGTCTACATGGTTCAGGTTGACCTTGAACATGCCTCAGTCGCACATAAATTTCGGTGTGACATGCTACGTAAAATCACAAGTAGCTTCACAGACGATGAACATGACAGCGGTAACAACAACCACTATAGAAATTAGGACCTACTTCAGATCTTCAAAGTTTAAGTCAAGGAAGTTATTTCTCAGGCCTGGCAGGGTTCCCAGCCCCCAGTTTCCTTTCTCTAATCTCTGCCTGTAGACTTTTTTTTTTGCTTCTCTTTGAATGAGAGGGAGGGTTATAACAATTCGTGCTATGACAACCCTGCAGTTACTATAACCAATGAGAATTTTCAACAGCTGCTCGTACAGGATTCGCTGTCATGGATTTAGTCCCCAGCTGTTTGTTCCCTTGGAATCATCTCATATCTCAGAAAGAGGTCTTGTTTTAATGTTCATAGGATTTCCTAATTACACCTGCTGCAAGAGTTGGCAAGTGGCAACAGGCTTCATTATGTTTTTCATTAAGCTTTAAGAATGAAATATTTGGACTACTGATTTTCTCTGTAAGCCATCACTTACCACTACCCCCTCAGGCCCCTCCTACCTCTTGGAAGTAAGCTTCAAAAATCCAATTGTCTTGCTCCAAACTGTCTACTTTGGCAAAGGCTTTTCCAGAACCTACCCTAGTACCTCATCATCAGAGCCTGAGGACCAGGCATACTGGTCTTCTATCCTCTGATAACCAGTTAGGTTATGATGTAAGGTTTTAACTTCAGTGTCTTTCTACAGGTTAAGGGAGATGATGGAGGACTATGGGTTTGGGCTCAGAGAGACCTGGGTATGAGGCACTGAAAAGTTCAGCAGACCCAGGAAGCTTAATCCCGTGTAGTCTCCATCTGTGCCACTCACTTCTTAGTGTCATACTAAAGACAGAGAAAATCTGCCTCTAAGAGCGAGCACTGCCCGAGTCAAAGCAAGTCCACAATCAGTGTTAATCAAGGCAGTCTATTGATGAGCTGAGCCCAGGAAACATGTCTTTAAGGTACATGAATCATGTATTGTACATATGTTTGACGAATTCATAGTATTTATTATGTGTTTTAAGTGGTTTAAGCTACTTTGGTATCTATAGGTTATATTGAAGATAGTATCTTTTTTTTCCTAACTTTTGCAAAATACTGAGAATTATGTGTCTGGCTTACACTGAGGTATCTTTTGCTTGGTAGAAAGTCAGGAATGAGCAACACAGAAGAACACTTTTTTTTCCCCACAGCTACCCTGTCACCATCCCACACTGGCCATCTGTCCCTTCTGTTACTGTCAGCAGGGGACTCTTTCCCATCAGCCGCACACACTGCGACTAACCTGCAGCAACTGGCAAGAACGGGGACAAACATCAGCCCCTTTCCAAGGCTCATGAACAACCGTAATGTGTCACAGTCTTACATGGGAGAGTGAGTCATCATCTAAACCAATGACAGAAGAGAAGAAGTCAACACAGCTGCACATCTGTGCCTACTGGTCAAGTGAGCAATGCAGTTTTAGCTATGTTGTATACAATACAACAGCCAACGAACATGTAAAGGAGACACAGCTGACTTTGGTTCCCTTTCAAGGGCAAGTCATGGGTCGGCTCTTACTAAAATCTGCTTCTATTACCTTAGTGATTGGGTTAGACCCACTATGTGTAAAACTTGCTGTCCTTATGTCCAAGGCTTCTTCAGAGGGTGACACTGAATGAGCTGTCCAGCAGGCTGTGGACGGGGAACTGAAGCCACTTGGTTTCTGTTCTTAGAGAAATTAAGAGTCTAGTGCAGACATTAAAATCAGAGCAATAATCACTGTCTAATGCAGACATAATGATGACGACTACAAAATGGCTTTGGATGAAGCCCTGTGAGACTTTAGCCTCATGGAAATGGTTATTATGACAATCACACACCTAGAATAGAAATCCCAGAACCTTGCATCAGCACCCACAGGCCTGTTATTAGCTGCCGGCCTGGACTGTATATTGTTTTCATTTCCCCTTTCAGCTATCTTGCCAATACCCTTGAACTGCTTCGCCACCGGCTGCAGCCTTTGCTTTCCTGGAGTACATACTCAGGTGACGTTGTTTCAACAAGAGACTTCAACACACATGGATTGAGAGACCAAAACTAAACAAGGAAGTGCCATTGGTAAGCACTGCCGGGGATAGGGAGAACCCGGACCATTCACGCTGGCTTGTGGGAGGGGAGACTAGGCAGCAAGGCTGGAAAAGGGGGCTTCGGCTTCTAGAAATCAAACACGTACTTGTCACATAATGCAGTAACTGCATGCAAGCACTTGTCCCAGAGGAATGAAAACTTACGCCGGGTAAAAATTGGGGCAAAAGTTTTCACAGCAGCTTACTTGAACCATTAATAAACTAACCCCTCCTCATCTCCATATTCTTTAGCAGGTTAATATTAAACTAGTATATTCATATCACAAAATACCACTCAGCAGTAAAAAAAAAGAGCTAACTATCGATATAGGATCTGACGTGAATGATCTTTAAGGGCATTACGGTGACTGAGAAACCAGCCTGCACAGTTTCATGCTGTTAATAGCTTTTTATTTTTATTTTTGTAGTTTTCGTTTTATGTAGCCCAGGCTGGCCTTGAACTCCTGATTCCCTTTCTGCCTCTACCTTCCCAGCATTGGGACTACAGGTGTGCATCCCTAAACTCATCTCTGTATACAATATTCTTGAAATGTCAAATTACAGACATGAAAAGCATTCCCGGTTGCTTGAGATTGGGGAAGGGCTGTGAAAGAGGGAGGTGGCTGAGGCTAGGGAAGGGCAGCAGGAGGGACCTTTGAGAAGGAGCTGTTCAATACTTGACCCTGGTGGGTAAATACGCAAATCTACTTACATATATACTGCACGGAAGCCATCCCCAGCACACACACACACACACACACACACAAAACTGAAAAAATTAAGAAGTCTTAAAACATACCAGGAGATCACATTTGAGTCTGTTTCCTGGCCGTGATACTGTGCTGATGTGCTTTATACAAAATGCTACCATTGGGGATACAGGGTGAAGGGCATATGTGATCTGTATAAGACTATCCCCAACTGTTGCAAGTGACTCCATAAAAAAAAAGACTTTACAGGTGGAAACATTTAGAGTCCTTGCAAATACACTTTGTTTGTTCGATGTTGTTCTCACTAGGAGCCTGGTTTGGCTAGGTGTCTTCAGCTCCCTCTAGCTCAGACTGGAGAGTGGAAGACACTATGCCACTGTTTCCCACTGACTCAAGGGAATCTTGCCAGCTCAAACTGTCTTTTATTTGGAGTTAGTTTTATTCATTTGTTTGTCCAGCTACTCCAAGTTTGATTTATTCTTACATTTTATAGCACGAGTGTAACTAATATTGTAGATAGCAAAACCCTAATGTAATTTAAAATAGTGGAGCAAATTAACTATCATACTGAATTACAGTGCTTGTAAAGATCTATGTGGAAAAAGAATTCATTTGTCCCTTATTTTCCAGGTTATCTCTGAAAAATAAAAACAGGTATCGTGATGCATGACTATAATATCAGCATTCCAGGCTGAGGCAGGAGGACCATGAATTTGACACTATCCTGTGGTACACCAAAAGAATTTATGCCCCAAGCCCCAAACAAATAAACACTGAAAACAACAACAAAAACCCAAACAAAAACAACCCACCTTCAATCTGTCTAAATTACACGCAAGATATTAATAGGAAGTACACCTAGAGGGTAAGCGCTAATCATAAAGCCAAATTAACATGAAAAAAGGCATATTGTAACCCACTGAGAAATGCCCAAGTGTGTAAGCATCCGGTCCACAAATCAAGAGCTTGCCATACACTGGAACAGCTCACTGTGCTTATCAAGATGTTCCAGTAGAAGCCATTTTCATTAAGTTCTCAGGGCCTATTAATATTAATGATAACAGTGATTTGTGGGGAAAAAAGAAAATCGATTCCACACTACTGAAAAATTAATAACTTTGGTGCTTAACAAGGAATGATAATAAATGTGGAATGGTTCATTTAGGCCATTAATTATCCAGACTGTCTCTAATGTGACTCCCACGTGAAGGATTAGGAAATATCTAGGTTATAAACACAAGTTCCCAGTAATAGACTTTGCCATCACTTCACTTTCCCCAGAGTACTCCAAAATATTGCAAGATATAATTTGTCAAATTTATTAAATGACATGGGTGTCTAGATTTTTTCATACATAAATTACATCAGAGAAAAAATAATCCCAGTAAATTAAACTCAAGTACAAAACAATTCATAATTGTTCTTCTAAAACTCATGCACAAAATTTCAATTACAAAATCTTACTGCAATCACTTTATTTTCATACTATGCTCTGGGTACAGCAGGGAGCAGAGTTATGTGGCTGCAGAGAGGGCTCAGGAAGGAACACTGGCCTCTGCAGCATTTCAAGTCTGACTTGTGGGGATTTAACTCCGGCCTTCTCATTTGCACAGTGAGTACTTTAACCACCAGTCATTCCTGCAGGCCCTGACGCCTGCAGTTTAGGCTGTACGTCCACCAACAGTTGCAGGAAGGGCAAGACTGAGCCTCCCATTGCAGCCTGTGCAGATTTCCCAGCCAGTGCCTTATATCTTGCCCCCTTCTCATTCAACCCTAAAATCAAACGCCCAGCAGCTGATACATATATAAGTCTTACACTATAAGCAAGCCTGTTCACTGACAAATGTAAACAGCTCCATGGCCTCGTAAGTAACACCCATTCCGAAGTATTTCACCTCTTTACCCCCACCCCACATACACTTTAAATAATCCAGCACAATCCTTCATTGTGTCAAATATAACCCAGAGGGCGATCTGTCATTTGGATGTAAAATTCAGATATGAATCTGTTTATTGATCACGCCAGTCTACTTCGTGGCCATTTTAATTTTGAAGTAGATAACCATCTGCCTGAGGAAAGAAAAAAGATTGTTTACCAGAGAGTTTTTATGTGACAATTAAGAGGCCTGAAAACCTCTCCCAGGGACAGAGAAGAGCCATACCTAAGGGAGGTAGGGGTCAATGTTAAATAAAGGTCTGGCCATCATTCCAACATGACTTCATGGGAAACTCACTGAACTATAGATACACTTCTGCTGAAGTAAGGATTCTGAGCGCTTCCGGTGCAGCTCTAATCCCAAGTGATTCAAAGTGGAAATCATCAGCTTTATCAAATTCTCAATGCCATTTTTGGCATGCATTTCAGCAAAACTGGATGCTCCCTTCAAAGGGACTGGAAGAGTAGCTGGAGACACAGAAGTCATAAGACATTTCTTAGAGCAACACCCATGCCTTCCTCTCTTTATGCTCCGATATCCTCTTTATTATTCTTTTGTTCAAATATAGAGTAAGCCAAGAGAGTAGGGGAGGACACCGGGGGGCATGAGTTGGAAACTAATGGCACTGAAAATGAGTGAGGAGGCTACTGAAGCTCCAGATGAACAGCCAGAGTTTCCACTACGGCAGGAGCAGTTAGGTGGATTCATGTGGTACTCAGGAGACAGACTGGATGAGACACGGTGATTTACTGTGTGTAGAGAAAGTGGGAAAGGATAAAAGCAAAGGCACCGAGAGGCAGGGCCCTGATTTGCACAACTAGCTACCTGATGGATGGCCATGTTGTCTGGACCAGCAAAGCCAGGAAGAGGTGCAGGCTTGGGGAAGATAACATACATGGAAGAGTAGTTTTTATATGGATGCCCATCTTGGTTTTTCTATCATGCTCAAAGGCTGAGGAGATTGGGTCCTACTTTCTGGTTGGGACAGCAAATGAGCTACGATGTACCAGCTGCCATCATCACTCTTGCCCTGAAACCACTTCACTGATAGAAGTGGAGAGCCATCACAGTGCATGGACAGAGTCCGATGGATAGGAAATGCTTCAAGAAAGGGGACCAGTTATTTACATATCCAATTTCCCCCATGCACAGCCAGTAAGGAGAACAATGTAGGGACAGGGAGGTTCTGGGACCTAGATGCTCACATTGGAAAAAAAATCTCACATTTGGATCCTGTGTGGGAAGCAGATGCAGCAGGTTTGAATTATATGATTAGTTTTCAGGAAGAGTTTCGAGAGGTCCATGAACCATGGGATGAAGTTGATGAGGGATTGACCATCTCAAAGGGAAGACTGACACCTAAGGGCTTATTTATCACTGGGCAAGTCAGACAGAGAGATGGAGCTTTTTTGCTAGAGGGCTTGCTGTGCAGTGAGTAGCCCAATCCAAGAGAAGAGTCCAGACAGGGCAGCTCTGGACTGGAAGCAGGGAAGCAATCCACAGGGAATAGGGGACAACACAGGTCGAGTGGCTCAATGAGTCACACGGGGATCTCCCAACAGGGCTTAGGCTAAGGGAAATGGAATCTCCTAGTCTGAGATGTTATGGCAAAATGTGAAAGAAGGATGGAGGGTGGGCAGAAAGCTGGGGACTACAACAAGCAGGGTCCCCATGCCTGTCCAGAAAACCACAGAGAAGAAGTGGGGGGGGCTTTATTTTGTATTTGTCTATTTTTAGTTCATTGTGCACAGTGATAGAATTAATAATGAAGTTTTTATCCAGTGGTATCACACATTACAACCATGTTCATCCTCTCCTGCTTCCTTTTCCTCCTCTTGCTGATTCCTTTCTGTTTCCCCAAATAAGACGCACTTCTATTCCATGTCATGCATGCATGTATTATTCTACATTGCACACACAAGAGAAATAGGCAATACTATCTTTCTGAACCAGACTTACTCTGCTTAACAGAATGATAGTGAGTTTCATCTGTCTCCCTGCAAATGACCTAATTTCATTCTCTATGACTGATTAAAACCCCATTGTGTATACAGATCACATTTTCTTTATCCATTCATCTGCTGATGGACACCCAGGCTGATTACAAACCTTGGCTACTATGAGTTGTGCTGCAGTAGACAAGGATGGGCAAGTGTCTCTGTGGTGTGTTGACAGGTCTCTTTGGGTACTATATTCAAGAGTACCATAGCTGGATTATATGGTGTTCTAGTTTGAGTTTTTGAGGAGTCTGTATACTGATTTCCATAGTGTCTGGACTAATTTACGTTTCTATCAACAGTGCACAGGAGTTCTAGAGGTCTGGTGGATTTGTTATTTGGGTCCTCAATAGGACCCGTATAACTCTGAAAAAGATTTTTGACAAATATTTGGATGCACTTCTCTCTTACTCACATGCCTTCCCTAATTATTAGCTGCAGCAATGACAAACAACTATAGTTACCGGAATGTGCCATGCTATTTCATATCCAATATATGTTGTTTTTTTCTTCTTAGAAATGTTTCTACTGCTTTGCCTACCCAGAATTCCTCTCTCACCCTTCAATATCAAGCTAAGTCATCACCTACTCTGACCCTATAATACACTATCATTACCGCATCTCTCGTACTTTTTGGCAATAGTTCAAACGTGAAGGTCACTCACCCATGTTCAGCAATGAGGACATTGTTCCACAATAAGCCTGGTTCACCTTCCTCCCACTGGAGCATTGTCATAAAAATGGTCTATGGTTGGCTTGTTTTTGGAGCCTCCCATAGACAGTAGGGTTTTTAACAGAAGAGATCCCCAGATGCTAGGTACCAGTGCCAGCCTGTGTGTGACCCCCACAGCCACCCTAGAGCCCAGTACTCCATCAGTCACACTAAAGTTCAGTTCTGAAGAGCAGAGGCGATGCAGAGAGGGGGAAGGCACAAAGAGTCCGTACCAAAAATGAAAAATAAACAAGTTTAAAGGAAACCAAATCAATATACTCCTGTATCTCTCAAAAGTAAAACGGGTAAAGCTGAAGAGCAAACACTAACCAAAAACGCTAACTTGCCATGCGATACAAACCTAGATTTCTGGGAAGAGGGAATTTTAATTGGGAAGACGCCTTCCTAAGACTAGCCTGCAAGCAAGTCTGTTGGGCATTTTCTTGATTAATAATTGATGCTGGAGGGCCCAGTTCACTATGGATGGTGACACCCCAGGGCGCCGAGGTGGTCTTGGTAGTATAAGAAAACAGACTGAGCAAGACAGTCAAGCAGGGGGAACAAACCAGTGAGCAGGGTTTCTCCATGGCCTCTGCTTCATTTCTTGACTTGAGGTGGTTCCTGCCATGGCTCCCCTTAATGGGATAGGTAAGCCAAATGAGTCCCTTTAAGTTGTTTTTGACTATGGTGTTTATCACATCAACAGAAACCCTAACTAAGACATCACCCATCAGGCCTACAAAGCAATCCCTGACAAAAATCAGGACCCACGGCTCCAAAACCCTGCACTGCACAGTGCAGCTCTGCCCCCAGGATCAGCTACTGGATCCTGATCACAGATGACTTGGCAGGTCAGCAACTGGAGTCAGGCTCAGTGTTTGCATGTTTCCATTTCCCAGGGACAAAAACATTTGTGACGAGAAGAGCACGTTCCACGACTTACATCTTGTACAAATTCAAATACAACTTGATTCCTTAACACTGACTTCTCTATTTCTTAGAACAACATGCTAAAAATGTAGAAAATAAGCAGGCACATCTCTAGGGTCTCATTTTTGTTGAAAAGTCATGTTTGACCTGTTCTCTCAGGATTGGGCACAAATCCTGTGCAATGGCATTTATATTTGACCATTACTCTTCTTGGCACAGAAGCTTTGGCCTTAGCAGACTGTAGGAAAAGGTTTCCGATATTACTGAGGAAACACACAGACACACACACATGCACACGCACGCACGCGCGCACACACACACACACACACGCACACACACAATTAGAGGCAGGGGGTGAGGAGAAAAAACAAATCTAAAACTGGAGAGGCTTGGACTACACTCTGGGGAATTTGATAGTAACTTTTCACCCACATCCTGCAACCACAGAAAAAACACAAGATAAAAGGTTTCCATTAAAATGTGTGTGTGTTTTCTTTCTTTTTCATTTTTCTTTTTTTTTCATAAAAAAAGAAAAGCATGAATCCTTCAGATAGCAGAAGAGTTCTACAGGATATTTTTTTTCTTGGTCCCCACTGCTTTTCATATGACTTGTTAAAAGATAGTAATAGTAAAAACTTCATAGCAGTCAGAGAGGTGGCTCAGGAGTCAAGAGTGCTTTCTCCTCTTCCAAAGGACCTGAGTTCACTTCCTAGCACCCATGGCAGCTGGCTCACAACAGCCTGGAACTCCAGAATCAGAGGACCTTCCTCTAGCCTCCACAAACATCTCCATCCCCCATGGCAGGCACACAAACACACATGAATGAAAAATAAAAAGTAGCCGGGTGGTGGTGGCGCACGCCTTTAATCCCAGCACTTGGGAGGCAGAG